>JAZHYW010032218.1:0-101797 GCA_037355805.1 Ixodes ricinus | reverse complement strand
TGGATGGATGGATGCTAACGGCTATACCCTTCGCTAACGGGCGGTAGCTTGCGCCACCTAGCCTAAGTCTAAAAAGACAAACATATGATTCCTCGCCCTTCTAAGCCAATTTTCTCCCCATCACCAGGCACCTAAAAGACGAAGGCCTCCCCCGCATAACGTCATAGTTAGTAGTTCCCCAACCCAACCTGCTCCAAGCGGCAAACACGCTGAAACTCAACGAAAGACGACGCAAAGCGGCAGACGCGTCCGTCTTGGCGTCGCCGCGCGCTATAGCGTCGCGCTCGTCGTTGTGAGACGCTGCAATTGACGCGCTGGCGGGCGGCAGCTCTGCACGGGTCCACTTGCGATGACGTCTTGCGGGGAGGCCTTGTCTTCTAGGTGGTATTGCTCCCTTCCCAGGTGCGACGCAGACAGTCTGGCGACGGAGTCTTGCTGCGTAGGACTTTGGCGGTGGATCGACAAACGCTCCGGCTGAATCGGGGAAGATGGGAGGAGGTTCTCCTCCACAGGTGTGCAGCCGTCTGGCCGTCGCCGCCACCGTCCGTTTGCCGCCGGGGCTGCTGCCTTGGCGCTGCTCTTTCAGCCACGAGTGTGTGTGTGTGTGTGTGAGGGGGGGGGAGGCTCGAGAGGAGCTTTTTTTCCCTCCGAGGCCGCTCCCTGCTCCGGTGTGAGAACGGAGCAATAAAGGAATAAAAGAGAGAAAACATTTACTTTTCCAGGTACCGCATTCCACTGCCGGTGTCCATGTGTGGCTTGGGTGGTTCCTGGGCTCAGTGCTTTGGCGTGTGTGCACGGCACGCGTGAACTGCACTTTATCCGTCAGCTGCGCGATGGTGCGGAGATTGCAGCCAAATCGGAGTTCGGAGCTTGCTGCTGGGAGCGAGGCTGTTACAAGATACGTGGTTCATTCATACTCCGCTTCACTTTACGTCATCAGACTTAGTCTGAAATAGGGAAAATTCAGTGACTCTAGTCTGAAACGGGATATAGGTGCTATATGCTGGTTCGTCCGGAATCCTGTGGCAGCTGAGCTCTGCTAGGGGCATTTAACTGGGTAACACTCACTCTAACACAGGCACGTATATCCAGGGGAGGGACATAGGGCCCGGGCCTCCTCCCCCCACCCCCCCCCCATACAGCATTTTGTCATGGGCAGCGCAACCCTCGAGTCAAAATCCTGGCTACGTGCCTGCTCTAGCTAGGACAAGGGGCGCATCGGAGCGTGTGACGTCACGATTTCACACAGCAACCAATAGATAGCGTAGCGGGCGGCTTGAACCTCGTCCTCTCGCGATACGGCATCGCGGGACAACTGACGTCGTCGCCCGCAGTATAGACGGCACCTCCCGTGCGTTGAGCGAAGCACCCGAAACTACCCAAGGCTCTTCGTCGTAACAAAGCATACAAAATTATAACGCATGCGCCATGCATGCACGACAGAGTCTGTGCTCCCCGGGTTAATGAGAAGGATCGAGACGCGTGATTGTTTCACATTGTCGGCAGCACAAGCGGATCTTTGCCGGGCGAGTGGAACGCGCCCGGCGCATGGTACGTTTAGCACATCCGCGAGGTTCGCCGCTCCGGTGAAACGAGGCCCCAGGCACTCTCTGTCGATAAATATAGAAGGACGGCCGTATTAACTACGTAATATTCAAACCTTCCCGAGGCTGGAGGGAGCTGACCAAAGATTCGTTGCGCTTTCCTCCCGGGCTTCGCTAAACGGCCTCACGAACTCGGAGACGAAGGCTACCGACCACCACACGTAAAGAAGAAACAGACAACGAATGGTATGGAGGCTACCGGAGGTAAGATATTCTTCACAGGTGCGCGCCTCACACGGTCGCGCGTTCATATGGCTCCGACCAAAAGCCCATTTTGAGCTCGATCAAATTAAATGCAAAGAAATAACCAAAAACGCCAGTCACGTTCTTTAGCGCGCACTTCGTAGCCGAACATCTCGAGGTGCGATGAAACACGTGTACACAAAAACTCTTCTCCCCTCCTCCCGCCTCGCCGAGAACAAACCAGAGAATAAAATCACAACGAAGCCACAGCACCGGCGCAATCTTCCGTAACGCGCGTGCACGTGCGCGTTCGAGAAGACGTCGGGCGGCTTCGATCTCTCCCTGTGGGAAGCCTGCTCGAGAGAGAAAGGCGGGGCGAAGAGAAGACTGCATCTCTAAGAAGTGAAAAGAAGAGATGCAGACAAATTAAAATCGGCCGGGACGGGCTGGGGCTGGAACGGAGGCGAAGTCCGCTTGGCAGGCGGTGCCCAACTTAGACCCGAAGAGCGAGCGCCCACAGGTGTTCGCGGAGTCTGTCGAGAAGCTATGCACCTCGTCCGTCAGGAGGAGGAGGGGGGGGGGCGCCGTTTTATCCAAAAGTCGTGACTCGGTAGTCAGCTGCTGCACAATGGGGCAATCAAAGAGCTCCTCTTTTGCACCCCCCCCCCTTTTTCCCTTATCCCCAGAAAAAGAAAAACGAAAAGAAGCCCGGGACCTATTTTCTAGCTGCAACATTTTCTGTTTGTTTTCATGCGTTGCGTTTTCTATTCTCTGCTCGCTCTTCCTAAACTCAATTTGAATCGTGAGTAAATAGTTTTTTTTTCTTCTTGCAGGGTGAGGAATGCCAGCGGCACCTTTACTTTCCTGCAGAGCCTATGATGATACAATTATTGTCCGGTTACGCAAAGGTCATCAGCGAAACCACAAAGCCCAAATAACGTTGTGACTTATAATTTGGATACGCTTTCAGACACCGCGCGCAAAGTTTTTTTCTAAAGAAGACACTTTTTTTTTCTCGGCACGAACTAGGTGACGAGACCAAAATGCCTCCCCAGATGGAAGAAGAAGAAAAAATTGGGGCAATAAACCGGTCTTCGGTGACTCTATTAGAACTTGGCGATTTTGTTCGCATTGTCTCTGTACTAAGTTTGGAACGGCTGTGGTACTGATGCACAGTTGCGCTAGCCATTTGAACATCATTACGTAGAAACCTCTGTTCGTCAGTATTTGAACCCTTGGACACTTCTCCCAACATTTCAGAGTTCTTGTACAGTAGACAATGGGAGACGTCAATCAATATTAACCCTCTGCATTCATTCTTTAACGGACAGTGGTCTCTGAGATAAAGTGCATCATCGTAGATATCACTGTCTGGTCGTGAATGCACACTATCCAGCTTCCGCGACAGATCTATCCATGATTATCATCATTCCATAAAAGGTATGAAAGGGGTAACGACTTCTCTGGGCCTCGTTACATTTTTCCTACTGGAGTTCATCTGGTCTCAGTTGGACCCAAAGCTTGAAACGGGCATTAATTGTTTATCTTCTTTGTTGGCATGGGCATGAATTAGAACTATCCTCCTATCATGATTGTTGATCATTGCTCGTTTTCTACTTATCGTTATTATTAGAATAAGCGGTAGCAGTAGTGGCAGTACTAGTGGCAGTAGTAGTAGCTACAGTAAATGTGGCGCTGCGATGTACTTGCCTTGATTACATTATGAATGGTGTTTCGCTTTTCAATTACCAGTTACGAAGCAAATCATCGTCAAGAGGTACGCGCTGTGCAATTAAAGGAGCGGTGTAACAATTTTTGTACTTGGCGCAAATACTGCTTAGATCGAATCCCTGACGTTAATGACCTATGAGCCGTTAATGACCTGGAGCCGATTATATGCCGCCAATGTTGATCATAGCCACGCGCTGGGGTTACACGCGCCGAGTTCCAGACATTGTTATGGTTCGTTTATTGTCGTCATTGCCGCGATTGGACACGGGCCACTACCCAAATGCTTGTCCAGCTATCGATTATCACGTGCCCGAATCGAGTGCCCACGCAATGCTCGGGTCCAATCTATGAGCCGCATTCAAATATCGTAATGGGGGTACTGCGACCGCCCAGCCACGTCATCACGTTTTGCGAAGGAGAGATTGAACGAAAACGCTCGCTTTTGACCTTGAAATCACACCGCAACAAATCGAAGTTTACATTGGCTACAGCTGGACGCGTTGCGAATCGCGTCCTAGTGATCGCTCTAAGGGAATTCCCTACTAGCTGCTCGCAGAAAGCAGAACTAGAATTCCGCGTCACAGACTCCGCCCGTAGTGCTGTTCTACGACGATCATCCAGATGACAGCCATTTTGATAGCGCCAGCGCGCCTTTAAAGTTCGTATTGCCTCAAAGACTTCCCGCTCATCATGTACGAACCTAAGGGGGGTTAAGGCTCCACGGCTTCGGGTTCTTTTCCCACTCTAATAACATCCCAGTAGGAAAATTCGTTGTTTCTTTAGATAGTCCGTTTTCCTGGATTTGCGGTTCAAGTGCATTGGTTCCTTCAATCGCTTCCGCTGGTTCTCCCGCGCTCGAGAATTTCTTCAATGCCTCAGTGTGAAAAGAATAAAAACAGAAAGATCACCGCAGGCATGCGTGGACGGGTGCGTGTGATCCATACCATGCGTTCTCACGAAACTGACTCGTTCAAACACACACACAGACGCCAGTATCCTTGCCTCCGCCTCCGTCAACTAACCAAACGTACTAGAAAAAAAAAGAGAAGATAAAACGGGCAGTTAGAGCCGAGAAAAAACAGGGCTACAGAGAAAGTATTAGGTTAACTTCTGAGAATCTTCATCGGGCGAGGCTCAGCCAGAACACAGCTGAGCCGAACCCCCTCTCCCTCGAGGAAAAAAAGACGGAGTGTTCGGAACTCCCGAACTTTGACGGGCGTGACGCACGAGCGTGCTATAATGTGCATGCGTCGGGAGGACGTCTACACACACACACACGCACGCACCCTAACGCACACATGCTTGTAGTAGTACTATACAGCACACAACGTCGTCTTTGCGCTGAAAAGCAAGCTAGGCCGGTGCACGTGCGGTCGGACGGACAGCCGAACGTCACTGACTCCGGCAAAGAAAAAGCCGCGGAGGGGAGGGTGACAGGGGTCACGTGGTCGCTGGTGCTGGTGCTCGCCTGCCGACAGGCCAGGTGTGAGCCAGACAGACTGGCGACACCGATCTCCCTTTCCCCGCTCTTCTCGAACCTCCTCTCTCACCACCACACAGTGCCCTCTCCCTTTTCTTGAGACTTTTCCAAGACATCGTCGTCGACCGAGCACGTACCCCAAAAACTTTCCCTGATGCGCTCTTGGCTCCGCATGATTCGGCAGTTTTCATTTCCTCCCCTGCGCCGTTTCGTTTCTATCTTGAGTGACGGTAGTGAATTGGCTTTGACTGGGAGTCTTGGCTCGGACACTTTGGGGCGCATAATAAGACTGCTCCGTACTTGATGTGTGGATCTTTTCCGAGGCGGAAGAGTGAGCACGGACAGGTGCCACTGGGCTCGATGTCTTCGCGCTGTCACGCTCCGTAACGGTATGGTAACGCCAAATGTGTTAAAACGCGCCCCGGCTCGGAACACGAGGAGCGAAAACTCGCTTTGCCGCAGAACCCTGGACTGAATCCCCCACCCCTGTTCGTTTCGATCTGATGCGCATCGTACCAGCGTGCGGCTGTGAATCACCACTGCGTGATGATGCACGTTAACGACCCCTAGGCCAGGAGCCTAGAGGTCGTACCTGCGCAGGCTACATTTCTCATCTACAGCGTACGACAACGTCGCCGTACTGTGACAGACTAAACTCGAGCCGCATTGACACCGCTCACACGTCATACAAAAAGGCAAGGTGCTCGGCGCAGGCACGATGACGGAATTATCTTCGGACACGTGTCGAGCATCTTCGAAGCACGTTTTGCTTCGTAAGTGCTTTGAACGTGTCTGCAAAATCAGTTCTTGTATGGCCAATGTGACAGGAGAGTCAGACGAGGAAGAAACGCGTTTCAGACAGCAGGGAGTTTTAGGGAACCGTCTTTGCACATCCGATACGGTATGAATGGGCCCTCCGGTACAAACTGCGCATGTGCGAGTCTTCTGTGGTAGCGCATGCGCAGTTCGTACCGGAAGGCCCATGGTACCGTATCCGACGTGCTAACACGGTTCCCTAAGACTCTCTACTGTCTGCGGACTGGATTTTGTCTATATAGTAACGTATCTCCGGTGTGATCGCCTTTTAAATAAATGACGATCTAATTTGTTCTTTCACGCACTGATACAGTACTTTGCAGTTCTGTCCGTGTCTCCCCCGCCATAGAGGTGAAAAAAAAAATTATTATGGGCATACACGTTCCTTTAAGTAGAGCATGTGTTACATTATCCGGCGTGCCCGTTAGCCTGGAGCAGCAGACGATTCAACCTCGACCCGTGTGACCTTCGACGATGTTCCTAGTCTGCTCTTATGCTCACGTCAGCAGTTGGTCCCTGATGTTACGCGCCCGTCGAGATCCTAAATCACATTGACATATCTTCCCAAAACTGCTTGCCTTTCCGCTCCGGACGAGCCCCAGACATCGCTTCTCAAAATCACCACAGACTTTGCAGTTTTGTTTTTGTTTTCTTTTTTTGTGGATTGGTGCGTTTATTTGTGTTCATACATAAATTGCACTCCACAACTCACGGCAAGTGGTTGGGGTTCCGCCGCACTTGGTTACGTGATCACGAGGCGTCTGCTCCAGACCGTTACGTATAACGGAGAGTCCTCTTCAGAACTGAAATCTGGCCGCTCAGTCGATGAGTTCAGCCAGACGTCAGGCAGACACAAAGTCGCGAAAGATATATGATTGTGCTACACTCAAAAATAACGTGTATCGGGCGGACGCCCTCCTTCGAGCGATAGACGCGAGAAACGGCAAGGAACAAGTGAGATTGCAGTGAAAAACGGCAGACACGTTCGTTTAGGAAAGTTAAAAGGGCAGCAGAGACTTTATCTCACAAAAGTTCCGGGAAGAGACTATTAGTAAACTTCTTACCACGGTGGTGTCAGATAAAGCTCCTTAGTCGCGCGTTCCTATTCGCAACTTCGAGGAAGGTGGCGCCAGCCAGCAGGAAAGAGGACGGATAGAATCCCGCCTTCACCGAGAGCAAACAGGCAAGAACGGAGCTGAATAATCCGCTCTGCGAGAAACTGACACGTCCTAGCGGTCGGTCGGAGAGTAAACAGGAACGGAATCAAATGCACGAAGTTGATACTTTTTTTTTTCGTCAGATTTAGTGGGAATATTTATCCGCTAAATTTAGCGGGAAATTTAGTGTAATGTTACGTCATGATTCCACATAACGTCATGGCGTCGCCTGACGTCACAGTCACGTGAACGCCGTCCGCTAAATTTAGCGGGACGCAAGTCCACTGCATTGATTGAGACACGGCAGTGTCAACTGTGTGCAGCAGTGTAAAGCGTCGAGTCCACTTTATTGAGGCACGGCAGTGTCAGCTGTGTGCAGCAGTGTAAAGCGTCTCGATCATTTTCTTTGTATACAATATGTTTGGCTTCTTCGCTCCTTTAGCACAGATGCAAATGTTGGCTTAGCACCTTCTGGTCTAAGAAATCTTTCGCCACGCGTGTGGCGCTGACACGCGGGCATCTCAAGTGCGGGTCCCCCCAGGCGAACGTGCGGGCTCAAATTACGCTGCGCCACGCAAGAAGCTCGCCCAGCGACGTTGTTCCAGATTAGCGGTTTCCCGTCTGAGAAGGGAATCCGCGCGCAGGCGTGTACAAGTCTGACCGATTGCGAATAACAAAAATGGGCCGTGAAACGTTCTCTTCATTTCGCTAAAGTGATTCGTGCTCATGCTGTGTAAGACACGCGTTCGTTTATAGCTACTTTCTCAACTGGTACGGAAAAACACCTGAAAAAATTTGAACAGCGTTAACTTCCTCTATCCGCACTGCCGACAGCTCCTGTTGGCAAGCACGCTCGTTTACACAGGACGAGTTGGTTTAGTCAAAACGCGTGGACCAACAACAGAAACACGTAGTACATAGACTAAAAGCGCGTAGCACGGTGCAACGGCGTATTACACGGACTTGATTGGCTTAGACAGGGCCCGTAGTGAAACGTATGCCGAAAGAGCAAGTTCGTCTGCTTCTGGCGCAGGAGTTGCGCTGACGTCAGAAATACGCCGAGCTCTGATTGGCTCTGATTGAAAGGATAGTGGGTAGAGCTCAATGCCAGGTGCCTCAAGATCTACCCACTATTTTTTTTTCAATCAGCCAATAAGAGCTTGGCGTTCTGACATCATCGCAACCCCAGCGCCAGAAACAGACGAACTTGCGCTCCGTGTATACGTTGAGGGTGCCTCGTAGTCCCTGCCAGCAACGCTAAAGCACTTTAGCGACATCTTATGTGTCAACACGTTGTTTACAAAGACGCCCACGTTTGTCCACACCAGGTGTAAGCGCACTGCGCATGCGCAGATACCAGATTTGCGTAAGGTGAAGCGTTTGCGCACGAGCCGTATACCGATAGCAGCGCCACCCTAGTGGCGTGGCGTCAAAGCCGCGTGTTGTTATGTGGTACCAGTCTTGTACAGGTTACTCGGAAAAAAAAGTAATCGATTACAATTACAACTGCTCCTGGTTAAAAAGTGTTCAATTAGATTACTCGTGAAGAAAAGTCATTGGCCGTTACTTGAAAAAGTAACCGTTACTTTTCCGATTACACTTCGGGTTTTTGAGAACGACAGGTGTTTCTGCCGGTTCGAAAACGGGTCTTTCGTACTCTCCATTATGCGGAGTGCAAGTTCGTCTGCTACTTTTGCAGGGGTTGTGGTGACGTCAGAACGCCGAGCTCTGATTGGCTCTGATTGAAGGATAGTAGGTAGACCTGAAAGCAATCTGCATGCTTTGATGTCTATTGATGGATAGAGGGTAGACCTCAAAGCAATCTGCTTTGATGTCTATTAAAGATAGAGGGTAGACCTCAAAGCAATCTGCCTTGAGGTCTACCCACTATCCTTTCAATCGGAGCCAATCAGAGCTCGGCGTCTGTCTGACGTCACCACAACCCCTGCAAAGTAGCAGACGAACTTGCACTCCGCATTGGATTAGGATCGCCGGATTGTAAACGACTTATCTTCTTAATCCCCAATTCTGGTAAACTATTTCTTTCTGTCGTAAACTTGGTTCGAGGATTTTTTTTTTTTTTTTTTGTAGGAAACTAGTACAAAGGAAGGTCGTCATTAGGAAGAGCAGGAGAAATAGTCAAAGTCAAAGTTCATCAAGACAATTGTCGAGGAATACAGTTGTCTGGGGGGCCGCTACAAAAGGGCTGTGTTCCAAATCTTACCCAAATGGATCCGAGTTACTCCGGCGGATCGTATCACGTGAGAGCACAGATTGAAAAACGCTGGACGCGGGTAGGTTTTAGAACGCCGAGGGTACAAAACCCTCACCCTGGAGTAAGATCGAGTAAATTTTGGAACACGGCCAAGGCGTCGACGTGCCTGACAATGCGACAGCCCCACCACCCTCCTTTCACGGCCAGACCAACCAGCATGTCCAGACAAAATGAATGTCTGACAGAGGACGAAAACTACTTGATCATGACAAATCAAACATAAAAACCAATGAGCAGTAAAAAAAACACTGTATACAAAGACAAATACCGAGGAAATAAATCCTGGTTGTCCCCCCACGCCGTGACAAAAAACAATGACGCACGTTAATTTTTTCAAGCCTGCACAAACACGGCAAACATTGGGTCGCACGTAACAACACAGTAAAACCAACCAGCCATCTCTACAAAAAAAAAAAAAATCTTTAAGCCTGCAGATAAATGTCGCACAAAAAAAACAAAACTTGTTACTTTTGAAGTGACAATAGATCGACATTTAAGTTTTCCTTAAAACTTGCACAGACATACCTCTCTGGATAATGGTCGTGAGATCAGGGTGGTCATTTAGAAGTACGGGTATTTGATAATCTAATTTTTGTATGCCATAATTTCTGCGTATTTTTTGGTTTCTGTAGCTCGTGTGCCGAAAAATGTATGGATGATTTTTCCAAAGATACTTACTGAAAAAGGCAGTTAGTTCTAATTTGATCTGATTATAAATTAATAAAGAGGACTTCTTCTTTATAACACATTGAATAGTGAATATTCGGTGCTTTCTAAAGAGCGGAGCAGAATGACTCCAGTCAGGCACGCAGCCAGGATTTTATTTCGGGGGAGGGGGGGGGCGCCTATGACAAAATGTTGTATGAGGGGAGGGGGAGAGGAGGCCCCAGCAAAATGGAAGATTTCGGAGGGGGGGGGGCATGCCCCCTGACTACGCGCCTGACTCCAATACAGGGGCATTTTCGACTAAGCGCAAGACCTTTTCTGGAGTACAGTATGTGCAGGGTTTCAATATTTCTCTTTATTGTGGTCCTCCATACAAGAAGACAGCAGTGAAGACGTGAATGAACTAAGGTATAATATATCTGTTTTTTTACCCAGTGAGGCAGTAGATTTTGAAGTCTAAAGATAACCCCGATAGATCGTGAGATTTCCGTTCTTACCAGGGGCGGATCCAAGAGGGGGGAAGCGACAGGGGCGCGCCCCCCCCCCCAAACGAAGTCGACCCCCCCCTCCTCCCTTCTCGGAGGGCAATTTGGACGTGGGTGGACCCGCCGGTGCACACGAGAAAATTAGTATCCTTACAAATTTTCCGCCCCCCCCCCCCCCACCCAAAACGGAGTTCTGGATACGCCCCTGGTTCTTACTCTCTGCACATGGAAAGACCAATTTAGAGTTTCATGAAACAGAACACATGAGAACTTATGTGATATAACACGTTCGATGATTTCGCTTTGAAACTGAATTTGAATTTCCTGCTGAATACATTTATTCCGTGGTCAAATGTAAAATACTTCTGTTTTTTTCGTGTTTAATTGGATTTTGGTTTACTCCAGGTCACGATGATAACATTTACAAGCCATGCGTTGGTTTCGCGCTCAAGTACTTCTAGGCTTGTTCCAGAAAAATATGTTTGTTTCACAAGCATATAACATTACATCTGGGGTTCGAGGTACTCTTGTAATATCATTTATGTAAATTAAAAATATAGAGCGGGCCGAAAATGGATCCTTGCGGGGCGTCGTATTTTATTTGACACATATCTGACCTCGCGTGACTAATGTATGTACATTGTGAACGATTTGATAAATAGCGTATGACTGAACTAAGTGAGATTCCCCCTAATTCCATATATGGACAATTTTCCGAAGAAGAACATGATGCTTAAATAAATCAAAAGCTTTTTAACTTCTTTTTTTATATAGACGAGAAACATTTTTACTGTATATAACTTCTGATCGAAATTGTCAATTATTTTATTTTTGATGTTTAGCAGCGCCAATTCAGATGATTTTTGCTTCTGAAAGCCGTATTGTTTCTCCGCTATAACAATATTTTGTTTAAACAAATTTATTGAGTTTAAAACTCAATAAATTCCAAACTCATAGAATTTACACAAATTCTAGGAATTTGGAAAAAAAAAAATGGGGAGAACTGGAGATAGCCTGGGTATGTAGTTGTTTAGGTAGCTTTTATCACCTCCTTTGTGAATCACCGACACTTTCGCTAGCTTTAATTTATCGGGAAATATGCCGGTACTCAGAACTCGATTACATGTATGTGAGATTGTCCCACTCATTAAGTAATTTCAGTACTTCCAAAAGTAAGAAGATTAATATTGTGATTACTTCCTATAAAAAGTAATCGAATGCTTACAGCATTACTTCCTATAAGAGGTAATCGACTACAAGCAATTTTATTGCTTGTTGTAATTTACTGCAACAAGTAATTTTATTGCGTGTTGTAATGTAGAGAGAAGCCGGAAAGCCAGAGCAAGCGGAACCTGGGATGACCAGGACATTTTCGCAACTCTGTGCCAGGCTCGTAGCGCCATCTCTCAAAGAAGACCGAAACCACCTGAATTTACACGTGGCGCCATCTGGTTTTGAATAGGGGACACAAATGGATACATTTGAAATCTATGAATAGGTGGCAGGAGTTAGGTTGCTATACACAATTAGCAAGAACTGCATAGAAACGTTTGGCGGACTTGAATGAGGTTTCATTATGAAATAAATCAGTCACTTTTCTTTTACTTTACGCTGTCGCTCTCGACCGCGAGGGGCCATGCAAGACCGACCGCAGATTTTGAATTCAGCATTGACGTTGTTAGTTATTTCGCGTCGTTACTCAGACGGCCGGGAAAATGCGCGTAATATTTCAGAACGAACGATAGTTTGCGTTGTAATTGAACAGCAGCACAGGTAGCATGCAACATCGCTCTAGTATGGCTCGTAGGTTACAACGTAATGCTGCCCTCAGCGGCGTAAGACTCTCCATTTCCCGGAGGGGGGGGGGGGGGGGGGGTTGCTGCGCGTTACTTTTTCGCCAGAACTGGAGATTGAAGTTAACGAAAGCACGCTGGGATTCCATTTCCTATGTATTTTGTCAATAAAGGCAACGTGGGCGTTATTTGGTTTACATGCCGCCACTAGAAGCACGTTACATGCCACATAAACATTGTCTCGGTAAGGGTCATGGCCCGGCCCGGGGAGGGCAGAGCCCCCCTCCCGGATCTCACCAGGGGGGCACGAGCCCCGATGCCCCCCCCAAAGTCTACACCTATGGCTGCCCTGATATGCAAAACCAGTCTATTCTTAATTTCAATACCGTCAGAATATAATATCGGTGTAGGTTTGATAAAGAGTTTCATGGCAACACTATAGAAATATGACTTTAGAATAACATGAACGCACGAAAAGTCTTAGAGAACTACTGTTCTCGAAAAGTTGTAAACGAACATTCAGGCATTACAAAAGTAATGTTTATCTATTGATGCTAGACATCTGTTCTTAAATTATTATTCATTCAGGTTCTTAACACCAATGGCACATTTTAAGACGTTGTTTATAAATCGTTTAAAACTATTTCAATATTACCGGTCTCAGATACGACAACATACAAAAGACGTGCCATGCACCAAGCGCTCATATCTCTAAATTGAAACCTCGCACTAAAATTTTGATTTGAAAAATACCTCATGAATGTAAAGACCCGTTCAGCGTCGTTAGATGTCAACAAGTTTGATATTCGTATAAAAGGACGCAAGATAACTAGTATGTGAGGGCTGTTTTGTAGCGATCGCTTCCCGGAGGAATAACCACAAGGCGGTCATCATCATTATTACTCGCTTACTTGTTTATTGAGTGCGTGTGCTACGTGTCCCGCTGCTTGGCAAGTCAAAGCTTGTTTTCTAATGTCATTGCGACTCCCACTTATTGATAGCGCGCTGGTCTTTGATCGACATGCCTTCCCTGACCATGCTGTAGGATGTCGGGATCGGCGTTACTATCTTACTCCTATGGATGTTGAATAGATACGGTCTCGAGGAAGTTCCTCAGTTGTAATAGAGAGTTTTAGTAGATCGTTCCGATACCTCCGATACCCCCGATAACGATACTATATATGTAAGCGCAAAGGCGGAGGCAGAGTATCGGGTATCGTTATCGGAGTCATCGGAACGATCTACTAAAACTCTCTATTATTTCAGGCCGAGTGTAAGGTTAGTATAGGGACTATTCGCTGGCGGCCATAGCTATGTGAGTAACTGCTGAGCACGTGCTGGCGGCGAGCTTCCACAGTTCTCAGAACTGTGGTATATGAATATCCTACCAATGTGAGCTCGTTCTGGGTATGCGCTCTCTGAACAGCGCCCTCAAATTCGGCGTCCAGTGAATACCTTCATATAAAACCTGTTCTTTACTCCTTTTTGACATTATAGGCCGGCTAGAGCCACTGCATGTTGACAAAGTATCGCATTCGATAGTGTCCGCAGTTACTGTTCAATTTGAGCTTTGATCGGCCTTTTTTGCGCAGAAACATATACGGTGAAAAGGGTTTTCAGGGCTGCAAACCCCACTTAAAAGGACTTTGAATTTCTATTGAAAACGTATTTATTTATTGTTGACTCTGATTACCTTCTTCTCAGTTTGAATTCCTGGTCAACAGAAAATTTTAAGTTTGTTGATTTTGTGTTGAAGCTTTTCTGATGGGCTGCCTTCAGAAAAACAAGGGGAATAGACTTTCGGTCTGCCAAAGGAAGAGAGTGGAGAGCATTTTGAGAGGAGCGCAGTGATTTCCACTACCCCCCCCCCCCCCCCCAAGGGGATGTGTAGGAAATCACTGCGCTCCTCTCAAAATGCTCTACACTCTGCTTCCCTTTGGCAGACCGAAAGTCTATTCCGATTTTTCATGAATCTCTGTCTAGTGGTAACATCCCTCATGACTGGAAAACTAGCCGCGTCGTCTCCATCCATAAGTCCGAAAACCGAAATTCACCTTTAAATTATTGTCCTCTATCACTGACCAGCATTCCTTCGAAAACCTTAGAATATAAAATATATTTTTCATGATATTAGATATATCGAATCTAATAACCTTTTAACCGTAAACCAAGTTGCAACACAGATTCAGAAAAGAATTATCACGCAAAACTCAACACCTCAAATTTGTATATATCATTAATTTTATTTTAGAACAGAAACAACAAACCGACGCAACTTTTCTTGATTTTTCGAAGGCTTTCGACAGAGTACCTCATGACCGCCTTATAATGAAACTTCACCAGTTAAAAATTGCCCACTTTATAATTGCTCGGAATTTTTAATTTTCTTTCTGATCGATGTAACTCAGTGTCATCCAAATCGAGCGTGACGTCCGGCGTTCCCCAGGGAACCGTGCTCGGACCCTCTTTCTTTCTTTAAATCTACATTAATTATCTCCCTCCTTGTGTTTCTTCCACAATCCGGCTTTTCGCAGATGACAGCGTAATCTACCGCACTATCTCGTGCCCTGACGACCCCTGATCCCTTCGGAACTGACTTGTCATACGTTGCACATTGTTGTGATAATTGGCAGATGTCACTGAACCTAGATAAATGCAATGTACTCACCTTCTCACGTCTTCCTATTATAACTACAGCATGAACGATCTTCCGTTAGGTTGATCCTCATCTTATAAATATCTTGGTCTTCTTGTAACTAGGTCTCCGTAACAAAATTGTCTTAGAGACGACCTAGAAAGTGTCCAAAAAAGAGCGTTAGGCTTTATTTATTCCGATTATTTGTCTTTATTATTTGTTACACAAGCGTGTTTGAATTGCGTAAACGAGCGAACCTCCCTGAACTCACTTTAAGGCGAAAAATATTTCGTATGACACTGTTTTGCAAGATTTGCCACCATAACCCAACAATTAGAAATAAACCATTTCCTCCTCCCACTCCATTTTGTGCCGAGATCAGATAGCCGCTGTAAAATACAACGCATATATGCCTCCATCACTCCTTACGCTTATTCTTTCACACTTTTCACAATAATTGAATGGAACGCTTTACCCGACAACATAGTCACGGCAAATGTTATAGTCGTATAAAAAAACATTCTAGGCGACTTTTGGGAATTTACAACGGACTAGTATTTTTGAATGCAAGTGTGTTTGAACTTTGTCATTTCTTGTTTTTCATGTATTGTTGATGCTTTCTTGTTTTGCTGTTTATGAGTGTTTACGATCTTATATTGTCCTACAATATATGAGCTGCCCATCTTTTGTATATTACCGTCCCAGGGCCTTCAATGTACTAATAAATAAACAAATAAATATCAAGTATGCCACATGTACTTGTGTCACCCAAGCATAAACATTAAAACAATGTCAAACCCAAGCTCTCATGTCATTAAAATGAAAATTAAGCTTAGTAGTAGAACAGGAAGATACGTTTAGCTGTGACCAATCAACCACAGCTTTTTTTTTTCTTGATCTCGAGGGTTGGCGCACATACTGAAATCGCGAAAGTCGACCGAACATTCATTCTGCTCGATCGGTTTCGTTGGTGATCCCATAAGCATAGGAAGAGGACAAAACCTGCGATAGGTGGCGTTTTAGCACCGCTTGGCTTGTCCCAATCAGCTCGTAGACGTCGGCTGCGCAATGACTTACGGTAAAACGAACTTAATAGTCTGGACTAACTCAACATTTCCTAACAGTTTTCATTTTTTCCTGACTAACTTGAACGTCTGTGCGAATAGATCAAGACATCGTTCCTTCGGAAACAAATGCGTTTATTCGAAACCCCTTCGATGATACGAGCATCATGTTGCGTTTCGTCATCTCGTGTTTGCAGGATAAGCCAGGGATCCGTGAACTCCTCGATGTTTTGCATCCGGGCTCTGTAGCAAATGAATGAATCAAGCGTAAGTTGCAGTAGGTGACTCCAGACAAATAACGCGCAAGATGTCAGAACTAGCTCCGAAGGCTGCACCGACTGTCGACAGCGAGGAAACTCGGGCTTGAGACATTCGCGTAAACTTGGTCTGTGCAGAGCACCTCGTAAGCACTTTTACACGCTGTAGATAAGACAGTTAGCCAGTGAAGTACTATCGCTATAATCTTTCAGCTGGTAAAGAAAACCAGGACAAACTCCTCCCAGAAAGCACTTCAGCAGAGCAAACGCTGCAAAGGAGGCGACTGGTCCAACGTTCGCTTTGCTGAAGTGGAAGGTGTGGAAGGGTTTGCGAGAGGAGCTTGGACCACGTCTGCTCATTCAGTTCAAAACAGGCACGGTTGGGGTGTTGTAGTTGGGGGCTGAACCCACGAAGCCAGGGATCTGCAGCGCAAATTTTGGGCTCCACGCGCTTGGGGCTGGCGCGCTATAGCACTGTCGAACACCGATTCCCTTCTTCTCTTCTAGACGATGCCACTAATGCACTTTTCAAAGCTACAAGCTAAAAATGAATAAACAAAGAAAAGATGCCCTCGCGCCTCCGGGAATCCGGGACGCTCATTGACGCCATACAGACTTTATGGCCCCATATTGGGCCAGATCGCAGTGCAGGGGTTGATACGCCGGATTGTCAATCATGCTTTGTCCAGGAAGGCACTTGGAGGCGTACCCGGAAATAATTAGGAGCAGCACTTGTTATTTTAATGAGGCAGTACAACAGAGTATACGTACCACTTGGCGGGGCTTTTGGTCTTGCACTTGTCGCAGGGGCAATCACCACCGGGGCACTTGCACGAGGTGGTGCATGTGCACTTGGGGTCTGCGCAGAAAAAATTAATAAATAAAGGCACACCATGAAGAACGAGTAGAACACTACACCATAGCGCTGGCCGAGAAACCGTACATTCAATTATATTTATATATATATATATATATATATATATATATATATATATATATATATATTTATATTTAACACGTTTTACACAATATATACGGGTTGAATTGGCTTGAATAGCTGAATAAAACCAAAGAAGCCGAAACTCACATTTAGGCGGAGAAGATTAAATGTCTGCAGAAACGAACTATAGGCTTTTCAATTAAACTTAACACACCCTTTCCACAAATAACGAGAAACAAATTAAATTTAAACATAGAGTGAATAATACCGCCATTTTTCGTTTCGTACATCGTGTAATGACGTTAGCATGAGAACAGAAATTAAATGAACACTGACTGGCGCAAGTGGAGAGCTGGTGGTAGAAAGAAAAGTTAGAATTACGAGATTCCTAATTGTGTGGTGCCGGTCAGAAACCAATGCACTTATGTTGCAGACAATGAGAATACCAAATTCCCAAGGTGACAAACAGTTGCGAATTTCGAATCCATAAAATTGTCTATATTATAATGAATAATATCGTGGATACATCATACACTGGCACGGAGGCCGGTAAAACAAAAGCGATAAAAAAGCAAAACAACAACAACGTAAACGTGTATGTACGATCAACATTGAAAATGGGAAAGCTGGAAAGGGAGAAATAATATCCGAGTATGAAAGGATGAGATGAAAAAAATGAGAAACCGACAGAATTAAAGCACGAAGCGATAGAAACGAACAAAGTCGAGAGCACAGAGGAAAAGGGTACGCGGGCGGAAATTTGTCTTTAAGTGCGCATCACGTAAAAATTGGTCTAGGTGTATAAGGATGAAAACGGGATAAGTGGAAACCGACAAATAAAGTCGAAGCAGAAAACGACTAGTTAGAAAGCGAAATAAGATCAAAATAAGAAACGATAAAATGCAGATGAAAAAATCCGAGACCGACTCAAAAAGTACAAGCACAAAACCAGAGAAACGACTAAGTCAGAAAACGATCAAACACGATCAATTTGGTGATGGGTCAGCTTGAAATCACAGAAACAATCGTAAAAAAAAAACAGCTTTTTTTTTTTTTAGTAAAGAAGTTTTAATTGCTAGTTAGCGTTCTGTCCTGTCCGGTTTGTCTCTTCCTTTTTTGTCTCCTTTGCGCTGTTTTATTCCATTATCTACAATGATTACCAACTAGCCCAGCTATCAACCTTATTGAGCGCCGATCACACGTAGCTGCGCTCGTGTGATGCAGTGATGCAGCAAAAATAACAAAATTGACTGCGGCAAAAAAATATATGTGGCAGTTAGAAAACGGCAAAACTGCCAAAGTGAGAAACCGTCAAAAGTACAAAGGCAAAGTCGCAAAGTATGAAAACATAAGTCTAGAAACAAAAATCCCAAGTCAAAATCGAAGTTAACTCACCACCACACTTGCAGGCACGGTCCATATCTTGCTCTTGGAGTTCCTTGGAGAGGTCTTCAAAATTGCAGGCTCTCTTTGGAGTTTTCCTGTTCGCGCCACGTTTTTTATAGCCAGATTTGAAGTCTTCGCGCAGTGCGCAAAAACGACGGTGATTGGCTGAGGCCGTCCCTCGCGCCGTCTGCAAGAGCCTAAGCGCCGTGCACAAAATGGCAGCCAATCAGCTCGGAGCGAGCGCTGATTGCTGTAGCCTTGGCAACGATGGAAACTTCTCGAACAGCTTCGACTGACGTGCTGATATGAGTCACTTTGGGAAAGGTAGAATGAATGAAAACAGCGACAAACGTATATTACGTATCGATAGCAGACAACCCTTTATCTGTTTGTGTTAATAGAGCATGTAGAGAAGTACAAATACCTAGGAGTATGGCTGAATGAACAAAAACAACACTTAGAAGAACAGCAAGAAAATATGCTAAAAAAGAAAGGAAAAAGGAATGCAGAAATTATGAAGCTGCATAGGGCAACTACAGAATTACAATAGATATGAAGTTGTTCGGGGAATATGGAGATGGAGTCATGTGCCGGGGTTGTCTTTTAGCCAATGCGGTATTATATGCATAGAAATCTGAGGTCCAGTCGAGCTTAGAGACCCGGCATAGGCGCGTGGGCAGACTGGCACTGGGGGCGCATGGGAATGCACCAAATGAAGGAGAGCAGGGAGACATGGGCTGGACATGTTTCGAGGCTCAGAGAGGCGATCAGTAAGTTGAAATTTAAACAAAGACTGGACACAACTGAGGACACACGATGGGCGAGAAAGGTATACATGCATCTGTACATGAAACGTCTGAACACTGAATGGACAAACCTAATCCGAAAACTATAGTTAAAATACCAACCGTCAAGTGTGGATGCAGAAGACACCTCTGTGGGAAAAGGAAGTAAAAGAAGCCGAGAGAAAGATGTGGGAGGAAAGAATGCAGGGAAAATTGGCTTCAAAGGAGGGGTGCAACGATTTCTGGACTTCGGTCAAAAATTTGTGGAAGTTGCCCTCTGACACTTCTGAAGTAAAGAACAGAAAACCCATTTCGCCTGCGTGTCCTAGTTGTTGAGTAAAAAAAAAGATAAATATTGGCATTTCGGGCACCCCTCAACTCATTCCCAGTCTTCAGGGTCACACCTGGCCGCACTCCCAGTGATGTCATTTGGAGTGCCGTGTAGCTTCTCGTGTGCAATCTCGGGGGACGCTTCCTCTCCCTCTCTCTGCTGACATTAGCGGGCGTTATGCTGCAGCTTAGAGCCGAGCAAGGTCACGTAATATTCTCGCCGTAGTTTCTTCGGCTGCCACTTGGGACTGCAGGTGGGGAAAAACATCGACTTTTGCTTTGCGATTATGCAGCGGAATCGCGGCAATTTTAATGAAGGAGGTGTTTTCTCTAGAGTGCCTTCATGTGCGCTTCGCATAGAGTGATGCCAACTGCCTGTTTCCCTTTCCCACACCCTCTTCCTCCGCCATTTTGTTCCTCATCGTTTCCGCTTGCTCCGAAAGTGGCCTTTGTGTCCATCGGTCCTCTAATCCGAGGGGGAAAATGCTAATCCTCCCTCTGTGGGTTTCACAACGCTGCTCCGAACTTGTGAGATAAGGTGCTTGTTTCCGGGAGGGTTATAAGCCCCACGGATTATCGTCGAGAACCAAAATGGCTGCTGGTTTCTCGGCGAGAGGTATTACAAAGGTTGGCATCACCCCTAGCAAAGCGCACATGAAGGCTCCCTAGTTTTCTCTATCCTCCGGGACACAATAAACAACGTAAAAATTACGAGATGCAAATTCTTTTGATCGTAAAATCGTTGCACCGCCCCTTTAACTTTTCTTCAAGGGTGCCGCCATCTTGAATTGTCGTCACTTCCAGTATGGGCGAAAACATTGTTTTGCCATCGCCATCGTCAGTAGAAGGCATTTAGGATATAAGCGTAGCCGTCACGCATTATCGTTTTACCTCCCCCCGTGTTTTTTTACTAGTTACAGGGTGAAACGTTTTAGGATTTTTTTGTCGCCCATACCGGATACGCCAATTAGGTGGCTGGGGAAGAGAGTACACAGAAAAGGTCTATAGGGGACAAAAACAGGAAATAAGAAAGGAATTCATTGATATGGTAATAATCCACGGGGGAGCTCGTTATTATTCGAGGCTAGGACTATTGAGGACTGGGACATTATAGGACAAAGTATGAGGAAATGGACACGCGGTGTGTCCGGTATGCTTGGGGAGGTGCACAGGGCTAAGGGCTTATACTTACTCCCCCGGAGGGGGGGGGGGACAGATTTGGCCGAAGCGCTGGGGTTTGCAGGCGAGAATGAAGAATGGATGATAAGTGCATTTTAATAACGAAGAGGAGATTGGAATACTGGTGGAAATTATCTAGGGAGAATTGAATGACGTACAACTAGGCTAGGTGCCGCAAGCTACCGCCCGATATAAAGGGTACAGCCGTTAGTATCCATGCATCCATGTGTCAAAAGAGACTAATACCAAATATCTTGGAGACGGGAAACTCGGTGTAACTCCGGAGTGAAATGTAAGACTGAAGTAGAAAGCGATTCCGGCGCCAGGGAGTGGACAACTAACCTTTTCACCGGAAATGTAGCAAGTGGGTCTGACTCAGTAGAGAAATTGATAATATGTGCAATATTTCTTTGATTTGACGGGGCATAAGCTCGTGATATCGGACGTCTTGGTCTTTTGATGTCGAAATGCAGTGTGTGCTGTTAGACGTGTCAGGATTTGCATAGCATTGTGTACAATCTAAACAATTACCTTTTTCTGCGCTTGTTCACTTATTAGAGTGCAGCCCTTAGGCGCCCGTTTCCGGTTTGAGCGGCGTCGCCGTCGGCATAACCGCGCGTTGCATTATGGGAAACGTCCCATAATGCAACGCGCGGGTCACTCGTGACCCGTGCGTTGCATCATGGGACGTCTTTTTATAATGGCGTCACGCGTGACGTTACGAGGGTCACAAGTGACGTCACGACGGTCACGAGGACGTCGAGGGGCAGCGAGGGGAAGAGAACGAGAGATGAAGTGAAGGAGGGAGGGCATACCCTGCTCTCCGTACCCTCTCCGCCTCAAGAGCTGCGCTCTAATTCGGCATTACAGGAAACTGTAAATGTCTTCCATTTTTTTTTAAATTTTATTTCTCCCGATACATGTCTTATTTGATGTGATTGGCTTTAATGACCATAATTGGCAATGAGCATAAATTTTTGATGAGGTCGATTTGAAATGGCTCTAAATGACACAAATGAATATTATTGAGAACTGTGATTTGTTTTCTCTTTACACGCATGAATGGCGAGCTTTTGTTGGCAATTGGCATCTTCGACCGATTGACTTCAAATGTCTGCCAATGGCTATTGATAAGATAATTGGCAATTATGTGCTATTTCGATGCTTGTGAATGAGTATGACGTCATTTGGCTGTAAGCATCAGAGTTTTATATACTATATGCTTGATGTGGCTGTTTACGAACTGGATTGACTTTAGGTGACTATTTATGGTTATTAGCATCTATAATTCTGACCAGATTGGCTTCAAATGGCTAGCTGACTATTAGTGAGTATACTAGAGAATTTCGTGCTATTTCAGTATTTATGGATGAGAATGGCATCATATTGCTATTATTGGCCATACATTTTTTGTTAGATTGGCTTGAAATGGCTATTAAGAACTAGTGTTTAGTGTTATGGGATATTTTTGTGTTTACGAACTGGAATGGCTTTAAGTGGCTATTAGCATATATTTCTGACCAGGTTGGCTTCAAATGGCTATTAGTGAGTATAATTGACAATTCTGTGCTATTTCAGTGTTTATGGATGAGAATGGCTTCAAGTGGCTACTATTAAATATACACATTAAAAAAAATTAAACTGGCTTAAAATGGCTACAAATGGCGGCACATGATACTTTAGACCCATATTGTCGCAAAAAAACTATCTCCAAACCCTGGTCTCAAAACACGCTTCTCGTTTAAGCCTTGTCACATCACAACGCGCTGGAGAAAACCAGCCTTTTGCGTTGAGTCCTTATTTGAGACTATTTTTGTTCGCATTCTGCCCATTGAAAAGTATATAGGAAGGGCCTCAGCACGCTCTCGTATCGCTGCACTGCAGTGTTCTTCCACAGCATAAAGGCCGTCTGCTTTCATTGCTGTCACCATGGCAACGAAAGCCGATTTTCCGAATGCCGTCTGTTGGCCAAAGTGCAATAGTTTTGCAATAAGCAGCTGCAGACAGTTGCCACAAAGCGGCGCGAACGCAGGCCGGGGGACGGGGGAGGTAACTGCTTTGCAGTTATACCTGCGCCATCCGAAAAGGTCATTCGGCATTCGTTGCCATGATGACGGCGATGAAAGCAGACGGCCTTTTGCTGCGGAAGAACACTGTGGCGCAGCGATACGAGGTGCGTGCCAAGGCGCTTCCCGCATGCTTTTCAATGGGCGGAAAGGCGAACAAAGAGTTCGAAATAAGGACTTAACGCAGAAGGCTGGTTTTCTCCAGCGCCTCATAATTTGACGAGTCTTACACGAAAAGCGTGCTTCTTTAGCGATCCCGCGCCGTTTTTTTTAACCATATGGGTCTAAATATCAAATTGCCCAAGTGGCTATTAGTGACAAGTATAAATAATTATAAGATATTTCTGCGTTTACAAACTGGAATGGCTTGAAGTGGCTATTATTGACTATCACTTTTTGACTTAGATTGGCTTCAAATGGCTACTGGTTGGTATAGACGCTTTGCAGCAGCTGTGCATGGGCGCCGCCATAACCGATCTTCAGTTTTTGCTTCCTCTTATTGTTTACTTCACTTCATCCTTACCACAGCAGAACAGGTTATTGCCATTTAGATTCTACTGTGTCCTTCTCCCCAGCATTGGTCTTTGTGGAGGCTCGTCAACACCCGCATCAGTGGCTCGCCACCTCGGTCAAACAAGAGGTCAGCAATGGCGGCTGTAATCTGGCACGTGTAGAGCGTCTATAATAGGCCACTTTTAAAAATCCCTCCATGCAACGCTTCGCGCGTTGCACGCTGGGAACCAGTTGGCCACAGAGCGGTGTGGCATGGTTTCGGTTTCGATCAAACAGCTGCCCTCTGTACTCCTGCAGTTAAGCACGTAAACTTCAAGCCTTTACGCGCATACAAACGTACTTGCACGTCAGGGGCACCAGACAGGGACGTTGCAATCCATCATTCTACATTTGCGTACCTTTGCCCAAATCCGGCACATAGAGAACCACAAAAACAGTGACAAGTGGTTTTTTTACGGTATCTCTGCATGCAATGCTTACAGTATTGCAATACTTCTAGGAAGTCGCAGCAATGGAAACACAAGCAGCGTGTTCCATCACGACACAGTGATCATGACAAAATCTGAAACTGAAACCAAAACTAAGTGGCCAACAGGTACCCAGAATTCATTTTGTGCCACCGTGCACACCAGGGGCGCTTCGATTCGGGAAAAGTTCTATAGACAAACATGTGCTATTTCAATGCTTATGCATGACAATGGCTTCAAAGGCCTATTATTAGCTACGAGCATATATTTCTGATTAGATATTATTTATCATATCATTGATACATTCATTATTCATAAGTATATGATACTTTGTGTTGACAAATGGGAATGACTTCAAGTGGCTATTGTTTGCCATTAGCACCTAATTTGTACAATAATGGTTTCAAAAGGCCAGCAATGGCTATTGGTGGACACTGGTAGCCAGTATTGTGAATGATTATCACGAATAGTCATTAGGTAACATTTTAAGCTGATTTATTTCTCTGCAATTAAGTATAGAATAGCAAAATATTGTGTCTAATCTGCACCAAGGGCCTCTTGTAGCCAATTCAAGACACCCAGGTCAAGTTTAGATGCTTATGACCGATCACAGCCAGTTGAAGGAACACAAATCTATAAACAAACCAGCTACATAAATTGTCAACAATAGTCATAATTAGCCACTTCAAACCGATCTGGCAAAAAGCAGCAGTCAAAAAAGCCTATAATACGTCACTTAAATTAAATCCCAAAAGATGTGAATAGCACAGTATTGCAATTCAATTCAGTTCAATGTTTATATTCGCGTGCTTACCAACAGCCAAAGTCTCGTGGTAAAGCACGGAGCACAAAATACATAATCGTAACAAATATACATGCTTCAAATTATACACATGTTTTAAAACTTATACATATGGTTTACATTAATACACATGCAAACAGTTTTGGCAATTTTAGAGCAACCCTGTACAAACAAGAGGCAATTTTGTACAAAAAATATCAACATTGCAAAACTTCGTGTCTAAAACATGTTGAATTCGTGATATGGGTGACAAGTTGCTATGAATATCTGGATAAAAAACTCTGAGATTTCTAGAGTTAGCACTGACGGGAATGCGGAAGTGTAAAGAAGCAAGAAGTGAAGGACTGTCTATGGACCCATGGATCAACCTGTGCAAAAACTTAACATCCCGGACAGATCTCCTGTTATGCAGAGCGCACAGTTTTAGTTTGGATAAAATTAAATTATATTGAAAATAACATTTACGACCAAAATATCTGTCATAGACAATCCGCACAAATCGTTTTTGTATATGTTCAATTTTTTCACTCGCTGTACTAGAGATAGAGTTCCAAATAACAGATGCAAATTCAAGTCTAGAGCGTACATGAGTACTAAAGAGTCGCAACAGACAATGATGAGTGCTAAATGGTCTAGTTAGGCGGGCCATTATTCCCAACATGCGCAGACTCTGGCTAACAATGGAGTTTATGTGAGAATTAAAAGAAAGGTGATCATCCACAAACACCCCTAGATCTTTAACTATTGTGGTCCGACTTATAGTTTCATTTCCCATACAGTACATATAAGATAATGTGCTACGCTTTCTGGACAGAGACATCACTTGGGTTTTGCGGGGGTTCAAAACTAGATTGTTCAAATTACACCATCTTTGTACTGAATCGACATCTTCTTGCAGCAAAGCACAGTCAGTGATAGTGTTGACCTGCCGAAACAGTTTAACGTCGTCTGCAAACATGAGCACCTGCGAGTTTTCCACGAAGGATAGTAAATCGTTTATAAAAATAATAAACAACAGCGGACCAAGATTCGAGCCCTGAGGTACACCCGAAATAGACATGAAAGGTTGTGACAAGTAGCCAGAAACCCTAACACTGTTCTGTCTTTTATGTAGATAACTCCTGAACCACGTAATATATTCAGGACCAAGCCCATAGTTCCCAAGTTTCTTCAATAACAATGCATGATTGACCTTGTCGAAGGCTTTGGACATATCCAAATATACTGCATCTACCTGACCCCGGCTCTGAACAATTGGCATAGAATAATTAAGAAATGTGCATAAATTTGTTTCAACGGACCTTCCTGCTACAAAACCATGCTGTATAGGAACTACCTTTCGTTTAAAATAATTATATAGGCGGTTGTACATCACCTTCTCGAATACTTTTGAAAATGCATTTAAAAGAGATACTGGACGATAATTGCTGACGTCACTAGAATTACCAGATTTAAAAATTGGGACAATAATTGAAGATTTCCAGTTTTCTGGAAATATACCTGTTTGCAGCGACAAGTTAAACAACTTCTCAAGAACAGGAGCAAAAATTTCGCTGCAGCCCTTCACAATAAAATTGGGAATACCATCGCAGCCGGTCGATAGTTTAGAGTTTAGTTTTCCAATAGCCGAAAACACCTCATCAACTGTAATTCTCGTAAGAGGCAAGTAGTCATCAGACCCACATGTCACAGGCGAACTGGTGTTGACACTAGAAAAACATGAACTAAAATGATGTGAAAACTGTTCGCAAACGGACTTTGGGGAAATATGAACACCAGATCCACTGCGCAGCGTTATATTGCCAGACTCCTTCCTGGTATGTTTTTTTACAAAGCGCCAGAATTCTTCAGGTCGTTTGTTTAAGCTCAGCTCCACTTGCTTACGATACATATACTGGTCATTAACGAGGAGCTTCTTTGTTAGTTCACGGCATATGCTATATTTTTCATACCAGAAGTCCAGTTTTGTCTTTTTATACAATCTATGGTAATGCAATTTTAACCTTAAATAATGTCGCAGATCCTTAGAGAACCATTTTGGATACTTCTCGGGACGTTGAAGGTGCCTAGGAATAAACTTATCCATTGCTTTATTGACTACTGACCTAAGATCGTCCGCCATTAAATCAACAATTATTTAGTTACTCTCACGTGCCCATTGGCTTGCCCACCTTAAGAGACGTGAAACCGCAAAAAAGGTAGAGGCCAAATTATGATTGCAGGGCCCCTTTAAGTCATTCTTGCAAAAGGTCGTTTTTAATCTTCATATTGTTTAAAATGTGTCAGTTCCCACATATTCCAAGTCCTATATTACAAAACCACATATTCATATCAAGGCAATAGAAAAACATGTGGACTCTTTTTTCTCGCAGACTACATTGTGTGGACCAATGAAAGTCCTACAATACGTGCAGATTCCAAATGATTTGATTAACTCATTTCGAAGAGAGTCGGAGAGGTACACATTTGGATAAGACATCTTTTTTCACTGCCGGCGAAGCCATCGCTTGCCACTCGCCGACAAGTGCCCTTCGTCGACCACTTCACTCGGAAGAAAATTCTTCCCAAAAAGGGCGTGTCGCGATTTTCGAACACACTTCTAACGAGGAAATAAACTACGCACGGTTGTGGTTTCGGGTTTGTTGGGATGCTTAGAGCGCCTAGATTGAGTTTTCAACACAAAGGACGATCTCAAAATCAACTTCAGTGCCCCTTTAAGATCACAAGAGCCAATAACAGGCACTTCAAGGCATACTCAATCGTAAACACCGAAACAGCCACAGAATTGTCAATTATACATTCACGAATAGCCATTCATAGCCAATTCGGTAAAAAATAAATGTCAATGGCCGAAAATAGCCACATGAAGCCATTCATATTTGTAGACAGAAATATCTAATTATCAATACTAGTCACTTATAGCCATCCAGATCAGGAATAGATGCTTATAGTTCATAATAGCGAATTCAAGCCAACAAGTCAAGATGCCTATAGCCAAGTGAAGTTTTTATTTTTTTTTTTACTTAAAGTATGTTTTTAAAAGTTAAAATCTAATAGCATTCAATCATGCGCAACCTTCAGTGCGAATTGTTTCCTTTGGAATTATTTCCTTTGATAGTTCTAAAGCTAGGAATGACAGTGAACTACAGCGCTAAAGCCACTATTTAGTATCAACGCACATCTAGTCAGCGATAGATTCAAAGTACAGCACAAGTCCCTCCCACAAGGCACTCCACTTTCCCTTTAGCAGAGCGGACATCTATTCCGATAGATAAAGTATGCCACATGCATTTTCGTCACCTAAGCACAAACATTAAAATAATGTTGAAGCTCTCATGTCATTGTTTCCAGAATTAAAGGGAAGCTGGGGCACTAATGCATTTGAGAAAAAAACACTTGAATTGCGTTCATTTGGCCTTTAGAATAACAGATATCACAATTATGTTTCAATGCGACGCGCCGGAGAGCCATAAGAGCAATTCCAAAATAGGGCTGAAGCCCCGCCTCCCTAGCCTTGCGCAGTCAAAAGATCCGTCGATGATGTCACGTACAGCGACTGTCTTTCGCGTTTTTACAATACTTGCTCAGCAAATTGTTTAGGTATTTGGGTTCACGGGGTAAAAATACACTAGAATTCACTTCCAACTCATTTTTTCAAGAACCTTTGTAGCCTCCCTTTAAGCTTAAAAGTAGAACAGAAAAACATTTGTAGCCATCTCAGTCAACCAGCTTTTTTTCTTTTTTGGTTAGTAGATGTTTTTGATCGTTGCAAACTACTCGGACGAACTTGACAGCTTCCAACGAATTAGCACTGAATACCTACAGTTTTCCGTTCTCTCTTTTAGTGAACTGAATATGGTTTGCAGGTATATTCCTCTCTACGGGTACTTCAGTATAGGCGACATTGTTCCTATGACAAACGAGATTCAGATGAACCTGTCCAATAGCTCAATAAAAAATGCTGCAACTTTGACGACGGCTATGACAATGTTCACAAGTCATCAAGAACCCCCTTCTTAGGACATGGATTTATTGCATAGCTTAAAAATGAGCAGGTACATTTGTGAATTGCCAATAAAGTCCTCATTCTTACTGCATAGATGTGATAAAGGCATTATTACAATAGTTAATTGCACTTGAAAGGCACATAAAAAAGAAAAGAAAGTGTGTGAAGGGTTGAAAACTTGGCTCACTAAACAAATGGAAATACATAGATTAAAGTTTCCACCCCTAAACTTTGCCTCAAGTTTAGAAACCCTATTTGCACACCACAATGAAAAAAACAGTGAGTGCGCAGGTGAGCTGGTGGAAGTTGACCATGATGTAGAATACCCGAGGCTGTGGTAAAAGCTGGGAAACTTGGTCGAACAAGTTTCCCAGCTTTTACCACAGTCTTGGGTATTCTACGTCATGATCAACACCACAATGATTGAAAGCATAAAAAATTTTTGACCACTATGTTTACTTACAAATGTGAACACTGCATGAAATGCACCTCCAAATATTATATTAGAGCATGCCGACTTGTTATACAGATTTCAGGTTAGGGCGTCACACAGATTGACCCCTAAACAAGATCGTCTGCAAAATAAAAAAAAAGTCATACTTCTGCAGAAATAGGGCACAGAAGTGGCTGCCCTTTGCTTCCTATGTACACAACTGACACTCTTTTCATTTCCAGTGCATACATAGCAACATAAAAAGCTGCAAGATAAGAGCCAGGCTGGCCATTTCATGGCTAAAATGGCTCAGTTCTGCCTTTAGTCTACTTATACTAGTTATTCTACTGTACACCATATTGAAAGCAAAAGCTGCATTCACTTTCCCACAGCACAGCCAAGCTGTGTGGCAAGTCAAGACGGGGCAAGGCCCATACCAGCGCCTTGCCTCCATCGTTCCACGAGCACAGTTCTTGCTGAAAATGAATCCGCAGTTAACGGCGCAGCCACTGGCGACACCGACTTGCTGGGACTGT
The DNA here is from genome assembly GCA_037355805.1 of Ixodes ricinus. NCBI lineage: Eukaryota > Metazoa > Arthropoda > Arachnida > Ixodida > Ixodidae > Ixodes > Ixodes ricinus. Next base: position 72,208 of record JAZHYW010032218.1, on the reverse strand, counting down.
CCACCGTAAGGGAGTCAGACCTCCCCGAACATCGCTAATGCTCAGGTACGAAGCAATCTCGCACAGCACTTCACCCAGGTTTTCGAGCTGCGGCCGACCGCTCGCAGTTGGGAGGCAGCGGAGATCCTTACAAACCACTCCTGCAAGGAGAAAGAACTCTCTCCTTCTGCGGAATTCAGCCCTCCTCATCATCCACCCAGCTTCTTCCTTGGAGACCATCCCAAGGGAGGCAACTTTTGCCCGCAGCTCGGCCGAATGCCGCTTCCCTTCGAACGCCTCCGCCGAAGCTCGGTCTTGGGTGCCATACAGCACAAATGCCACGGCACGCACCAGAAGGTCCCAGTTCCTCCTCAACAGGTCGTGGAAACGGAAGTAGAACTTCGGCGGTATGCTGCCTGGGTTGGTCTCGAAACGAACCAGGCTCGTGTTGGCCTTGAGGTTTATTATCAGCCTGGTCATCCCAAGTTCCTCAACTTCAAAGTGGTAGAACTTGATCACCTCCAAAGTTGAGTTTCGGTGCAACACGTCTGCAAGTGCCGAACTGCTCGCGAATAAGGTGTCGCCGAAATGAACCTCTCTTAGAGACGAGTTGTCGACGAGTCCCGCCATGATGTGGTCGTCTGTCCGAACGATCGCACCATAGAGAAATCGGAGCTTTTCTAGTGTCCTTGTCCTCGAGAGGTACTTGGAGAATGCCTCTTCACTTCCGACGCTGTCAGCGTTTGTGACTGTCAGCGCCCTTACGTTGTCCCTAGCAGAGAGTCCTTCAAAAAGAGTGCTGAAGCAGTTTGGGCTTCCTGCGGCACCACGTTCGAATCTGATGTTCGGTAGGGTTAGCTCGTCCATGTGCGTGCATCGATTGAGCACATCGACAAGGTCCGCTATGCTGTCGGAGTCCCAAAAGACTTCCAGGTGTTCCCGTGCTATATTATTCTTCAGCTTCAGAGCCAACCTTATAGAGTCAGCCCCTGCTACCTTAACTTTGCCAAGCCTGACTCTGAGTCTCCCAGACTTTGCAAGGACGATGTCTGCAAGAACGACCACACCATCTGCACCTGCTTTGACGCTTTCGAGAATCAACGTTTTCAAAGTGGCGTTGCTCTCAAGACCTGCAGCAATGTAAGCAACGCCAATGTCGTTGATGTGATTTTCCGACAAGTTCAGGCACTCAATGGTAGTGTTCGCAGCCAGAAGTGCTCCTAGGCTTCCACAACCCATGTCCGAAGACAAACCTACATTAGTAAGACACAAGTTCTTGAGCGTCCTGTTCTTGTGCAGACATTCGGAGAGGCATTTGATGCCTTCATCACCAATCCTGAAATTGCAAGACAGATCTAGTGTGACGATGGTACAGCCTTCTGCCACGACGTCTGCCAACGGTTCCATGTGCTTGGCTGAGAGATCACAGTTCCACAGGGTCAGAGATGTCAAAATTGACCTCTCCTTTAGAGCACGAGAAAGAGCTTGCAAGCCCTTCACTCCTAACCTATTGTTCTTTATGGTTAGCTCGGTTAGCTTGCTGGCTCGGCTGAGACCGGTCAGCACTGCGCAGGACGACGTTTCGTCAAGGTGGTTCAAGCTCAGCACCACCTTCTGCAGAGCCGGACAGCTGTCCACAAAAAGGGACCACTCCTCAGCCTCCTGCGCCGAGATGACGACGTTGCTCAGACCGAAGCAGCGGACAGTCTGGAACCTCAACCACTGCCCGAGCCCCGCCGGCAGTGGAGTTGAAATCCTCAGGTTCAGACGTTTCAGCCTCGAGCTCTTGGAGATACCCGCCGGAAGCACGGTGAGCATGTCCGGTCCCATGGCGTGGCGGTCCTCGAAGTCCAGTTCCTCGATGCACCCGTGAAGCTGGAGCAAGACGAGCAGCAGTGCCAGGGCCTGGTTGGTGTTGACGTTCATGTCGGAACTCTTCAAGGACGTGAGCGTCAAGAGAGACAGCGTGCCGGGCGTCCGTCTCTCTAGGCTCATGATGACATTGCAAAGGATGTTGTTCAAGATGTCCAGCTGTCTGTTGAGCCAGCAGTCCGTGCCGCAGTCTGCGAGCAGCTCGATGCCCCGTTCGTCGAGCTGCGTTGCAGACGAAGGAGGGAAGCAGTCATGTTGCACCTTACACAGGTCGCGCAATGCGAAGCGCAGTCTGCGGGTTCCGCCCGAGAGTGCGCGGCTGCTTGCTCCAGGGAACAAGCCGGCAGCGCTGCCACCAGCTCGTCAGCCATCTGCTCTCTGGAAAAAGCAAGTTTGGGCAAGAACGGTTGATGCACACAAAAACCACCTCTTTTCGCGAAGTGACGGGAAGCCAACCCCTTAGAGTGGACATATTTTTGGTTCCCTCGTTTGCCAGAGTCGAAGATCTGCGAATGCCTCCCAGAAACCCTTTTCTAATGTTACGCATTCGAAGCGTGCATCAATGAAGAATCTACGGTCACTGATATATTATGAACATAGATGCGAAAACTGCGGATGGCTTAATGAAACTAAACATATTCTATGCCTTATGTAGAATTGTGGTGATCAAAGAGGGTTGTGAGGTTTCGATACTGCCGCGGATTGCACTCAGTCGATAACTGAGGGCTGCAGAAATTCTTATGCGAAAACTTAAAAGGGCACTCAAGTGGATTTTGAGATTGTCTATTCACCGTGATAACTCAATATATGGGCTCTAAGCATCCTAGAAAACCCGAAATTACATACGAGGGTGGCCGAGTTACCTATTAAAAATCTAATCAAATATTGTGCCACGCCCTCCTTTCTGCGCCACGGCGCAGAACACCAGGGGTGCCACCAGATGGGAAGGCAGCAGGGGAGGGCACGCGATAGCCAATCACGGGTGACGGCTTCCTGGTGGACTAAATTTTCGAATACGAGCGCTTCGAAAAATCAGTCAGCCGGGAAGCCGTCACTCGCGATTGGCTGTCGCGTGCCCTCCCTGCTGCCTTCATGTCCGGTGGAGACCCCTGGTGTTCTGCGCCATGGCGCAGAAAGGGGGGCACGGTACGATCTCCGATTGGACTTTTAATAGGGAAATCGGCCGCTCTTGAATGTGATTTCGTGTTTTTTAGGATGCTTAGAGCCCGTAGATTGAGTTATGACGGTAAATAGACAATCTCAGACTCCACTTGAGTGCCTCTTTAAGGGAAGACACTACCCAAAAGGGCCCAACTTTTGAACCTTTGACTTGGTACGAGTGAAATTTACAGTATACACTGGCAGTTGTGTGGCAGAATGCTGTGCAAAGTTTCATCTGTGTACACAAATTGTGAAAGTAATTGTAGTTGTTTTTATTAGGAACATACTGACATTGTTTAGGAAAGCTGTCGTTAAAGAACTAAAGTAATACCATACATTTTTCTTCACTAGATACACAGCCGAATGACTGGAGAGTGCAAGTAAGAAAACAAAATTTCTAAAAAGTAATTTATTTTATGCTAACATGGTCCTGAAAAATGAAAAACATTTTTTGCCTTTTATGCTGTCGACAAAATCTTTCAAGATATTTCATAAAAGACATCAATATAGTAAAAGAACAATGCCACAGTGTCATTGCCCATTAAATTATAGTAAGGAAAAGCAATGAGTGAGCCCTTCCTTTTGTCCTGTGACCAAACAATAGTTTTCTTAAAGCGCTCGAACCTATACCTGTTCTTAGCATCAATAAACCGAAAATAATTTATAAAAAAAAAAAATGCAGTGTTTGTGAGAATATGCAGACTTTCTGAGAATACTCTCCATATGTTGGTGGATGTAAATATGACACTTTTGAAAATCGACTTTTTTTGCAGAAGTATTTTTTGGGGCAGTGTCTCCCCTTAATGTAGGCTAAATGGCACCCTAGTTGTAGCAAGATTACATAGGCTATTACACATCTCTGCATTCAGTCTAGATACAGAATGCCATCGTTTTCCTTCCCAAACGTCCATTTAAGTTTGTACTTTCACGAGAGGCTTGCTTATCAATAGACCCTTTTCAAAAGTGCATGCAGTGCCGGCCCTACACCATCAAGCGCCCTGGTCAAATTATGGCCGTGCCCCCCTCCCCCCCTTTTTTTATGCACCCGTATCTAGTAGGTACGACACCACGTTATTAGTAAACATGTGAGTAGTGGCCCCAATTGAGCGTTTGGTGAGACGAGAACCCCATTAAAATAATGAACGGCGATTGAGCATATAGCACCGTGCCAGGCACAGTGTTCAAAATAAATCAAAAAGCAAAAAGAAAACTAGAAAGGGACGCGGCGGCCCCCCCATTTGATGGCGCCCTGGTCGACCGCCCAGGCTGCCCACCCCTAGGGCCGGCCCTGAGTGCATGCCATCTAGTAGAAGCTGCACCAATCACCCGAGTTCGCCATTGTTTGGGCAAGAACTCTGATTACGTATTGAACACGAGGAGCTGCATCAAAGTTCAGCGTGAACTCTGCTCAGCTCATATTGAAAACGAGTGCTGCGTCATCGTTCAGAGAGGACTGATCCAATAACACGTTTGTGCCCGAGAAACGGCAACCACGAATGTTGCCCGATGGACTTTTCAGAAGGCGTCTATTTGAACTCTTCGCGCACATCTATAGTCTGTTAAAACTCAAGAAGGTAAGGCGAGGGAAAGGAAGGCCGGGGAGGACGAAGCAGACGAAAAACAGGGGAGGAGGGGGCGAAACCTCCTCCGCTTTCCAGTGTTCCATCTGCTTCCTCCTCCCTGGCCTTCCTTTCCCTCGCCCTACCTTCTTGAGCTGTAACTTACTATGGCCCTAAAGAGAATTGAAAGCCACTGCCATTAGTATGAGACAAGAGCAAGCACACAAGTTTTCAGCACAAGTAAGACAATATAACGGATTGAGAGGTATAGTAACTTTACTCGGATCAAAATGCTAAAGGGTATGCTAAGAGGCCCAAACGGCAGGTATGGTACTGTGCATGCCATGTTGGGTCATGTAAATGTGTCACACGCCAGACTGCGCTACCCCGTCTTCGTCAAATTGCCATGTTTCGTGTTGGCGCTGCACTTGAGACAGATTTTTCCAATCATTTTGCCTTTTTAGCTTTGTCATTGGTTCCTGTAGGTGTCCCAGGATTGGATTTTTCCTGTAAGGTAACAAGCTTTCTTTGTCCGTTGTTTTAAAAATGTGAACGTTACACGTCAGAGAATGTAAGATCAATGTCATTTAATGTAAGAAAAAAATAAGGAATACTATAGTAGGTTACAAGTCAAGAAGGTAGCGGCAAATGCCCCTCAAAGGGACTGTATATCCCTCCGCCACCTCCGCATCCAATAGCGTCCCATCGTTCCCGTGACGCGCGGCCAACGCGCGGGGAGCGTCTTGCCGTTCTGTACATATTTGCTTTATCTTTCGACTTTGACTTAGCATAGTGGAAGCCACGAGAGGGAGATTAGAGTCTTCCCACGTCCGATGCAAACAAAGACGACTTTCGGGGATTAGCGTCCCCCTCCGATTGACTACAAAGGCTCGCTTTCAGGGGCTCGTGTTCGCTTCTCCGATGAATACAAAGGTCGCTTTCTTAAGAAGTGGGGTCGGAGAGAAGTTGGCACCACTTGTGTGCCATTATCTATCCATTGAAGCGGAACAAGGAGCGTTTCCAGTGACACTCTATCTTTCGATTGCGGAGGGATTTGAAAGGGGCAGCATCACGCTTGTGGGAGGAGCTTCTGCCTACCTTCTTGACTTGTAACCGACTATAGCAGTTCCACTGCACTCAGACAGTCAAGCTGTCCCGCTCCAATGTAGCTTTTTAAATCAGCATGAAGCAGATAGAAAACTACTACGTCTGGCAAACGCCCATGGAGGTCTGGCTAAGAAGGTTTAGAAATAATCGCGAGCCAATAACTGAAGCAACTCTCAAAGACAGTGGTAGGTTGCTTTGCCAAATCCAACTAGGTACACTCTTACTCAAAACTAGGCCAGCACTTTCTAGAAAAACGCAGAATACGAAACTCTGAAGTCAAGTCTGGATATGAAGATGTGGTTCTGCCACAACTGTGAGAACATTACCTCGTACCCGGTACCCAATATGGGGGAGGAGGGCGTACACACAGCGTAAGCAACCACGCTTCCATTCTTTTATTCGTTTGCACCCAGGGTTACAATTGCGAAGGGCTGTCTCATCTTTCAACGCAATGGCACTAACCAACAGATGTTATGGTGTGGCTTTCAAGCTCAAACTTGTTTGAGTAGCAAAGCAATCATCAAATTACAAGGCCGAGCAAGACTTCGACATGGACGAAAACAGTGATTGCAACTGGAGGAAGCAACATGCCAACTACTTCTGAACTTTACAGCAACAAGGATGGAATTGAGATCGACATCACGAAGCGAAAATGGACGATGCAATGCGAAACCAGGACTCAAAGTGCAGTGGCACTTCCAGTGCTCCGAGGCTCAGAGCAGCGCTTTGTGAGGACAGGCTGCAAAGGTTCATGAAGCAATTTGAACATGGCCACCCACGACAAATGCCCGTTTGCTAGGATCTTGCAACTTTAGCGAAACCGATCGAATTCAATTGATGCACAAATTTGACGGAGAAACATTGCTTTCCCACAGGAAGTGTTCCCAAAGAAGGCCATCGGGCAGCTGCCCAAGAATGGATGGATGGATGACAAGTATACCATGGTAGATGAACAGGTTGAGAGACTTTGGGAATGTGGGTCAGGTGCTCTGCTATGGAAAGACACCTCGCTTCAGATTCATACTGCAGACGCCCGACGGATGCTGTGAAAGACGTCCTTTCCCAAACAGCACAAACATAGTCAGCAGTCCCAGAGGCACGACTAGTTAAGATAATTCGGTGGAACCTTGCCATTGACGGGCCATTTAGGGGTGGGCTCCTAAATCCCAGCCACTTGAATCAAGCATGCTGGGAGAATATTTTGGCTTAGCTGATCTTAAGTCACAGAACAGTTTTCTACTGTCTGATAAATTCAGAGGGACCAAAGACAAAGCTTGTTGGAAAAGGAGAGCAATTAAGGATCCAGTGACGACAAGAAAAAAATTGAGTGATAGCAATGGTTTCATGACTATTATCACACTCCAGAATAGATGTCATTCCTACTTTTAAGTTGTGGCACTGTTTCCATTTCATATCTGCCCGTTTTTCAGCATATTGGTTCTCATGTTCAGAGTACCATAATATCCTGAAAGATGCCCCACCCCAGAAAGATAGCCCACCCGCTATTTTTGGTATGATTTGCCATTTTTTTTTTAAAAACACCGAAAGATAGCTATACTTTCAGTAATAGCAGGGCCCAGGTCAGTGCTGACCTCAGCAGTAAATGGTGTTTGTTAGCCACGACGGGAGATAAGCAAACATTGCTGACTGGGAAGGACAGTCTGGTTCATTGCCCTTCCCTGCAATTAAGTTCCGCAGGTCACAATATCTAAAACTAACATTTTTTCAACATTTTTTTATAGCACATCAAAAGTTAGGTTACTCTTTATTTCACCCGATATGCTTTCGGTTTCACGTGAGGCTATCTCTCGGGATGTTACAGTATGTGATTTCTTGCAATCGGCAAAGATTAGAGTAGACACAGTAGAACCCCACTGAGCGGTATCACGGTGTGCAGTGGACTGTCCCAAACGTTTTATTAAAATATTTCAACAGCGACGGCACTATCAGGCGTACATACCCTGAAGTTGCCCTCCTCGAATTTTCTGACCTTTGTCAACCGCCAGCATTCTGGCAGCTCCATCTTCATTCAACACTTCTTCTGCACAACAGCTGCACTCAATCACATTCTGCAACGATCCTATAGCAAAACAAAAGCTGCTCAACCTCAACATTCGTACGCAAAGAGACCTCCAGTGAAGTCCGTAGAAACTCGTTGAACAGCCGCAGCCTGAAATAATTGGCCAAACCGGCAAAACTACAAGCTGCACACTTCATTCGGAGATGATGACTCCTTTGGAACATCCCGCTCCATAGAAAGGCTTTCTTCGGCGGAGCTATTATGGGCCGCGCCTTACGTGGACAGATCCAACAGTTCAGCGGCATAGAATAGGCAAACTTTACGGTGCATTCTGCTCTTCAGCGGCATCGGGCCAGGTGCGGAGCCCTCAACGTCGGCAGAACCTGCATCGTGTGCAGCAGGGGCACGAACGACTGGCAAGTTCCTTTGTCGCGAGAGTACTGCCGGTAGCAGTGGCGGTCCCAGACATTGGTTTTAGGGGGGCGAAATCGCTGCTTAAATAACAAAAAAGAGACATCACACTTCTTTGTGAATAAGGATTTTTTTTTATTAGTCCCACTGTTTGCAAGTCGGAAATGCGCAACATGTAAACCTTTGCTCGCAATATAGGCTGTAAAATAAAAAAATTATAAAAAGCGATCGATTTGGGGGGGCGGTCGCCCCTTCGCCCCCTTATGACCGCCACTGGCCGGTAGTAACAGCTGCGCTGGCAACGACCGTCGCTGAAAAACCCGGCACGTAGCTTCGGAGCCTCAAAGCTTCTCGGCCCACAGGTTTGAGTGTCGCAGCCTCGCGTGACCTGGTTTTGCGCCTTCCAGCTGCGAGAATGGCACTCCTGAGGCTGCCAGGTCTGAGGACGACATCTTCGAGGCCTATAGTTCCAAAGCTCGTAGGTTTGACCGGCGTGGCTTTGAGAATTGCAGCTGCGAACGACACAGCTCCGAGCCTCGTAGTTTTGGAACTGTCGAGAGAAACGAAACGGAAACGACGCTCGACTTGTACTGCTCCGGCGATCGTGACAGTGGTTTGCGAGCGTCCGCTCAAGCAAAGACCGGATACAGATTCTGCTGTTAGCTTGACACTCCTGCCTAGCGACTTTCCATCGATCAAACCGACGCCTTCGGCGCACAGTTTGGTTCCTTCGAATAAGCTGGCGTTTCAGCGACGCTCTCTTGTATTTGCACAACTCAAACGAATTCACAGAGGATTTAGGACTGGAAGAGTACGTGCCCAAACGCTTCTCTTTTTGTTTGCATATCTGGTATGAAAAACCCACAACCATAGAAAAACGACAGAATGCAAACAATACCCCAGTAGGGCTGCTGCCACAGAACGAGCTGCAGGGAAGCCGAGTAGGGTGGAACTGCCAGCCAAACGGTTGAGTTCAAATCCTCTTTAATTTGCAAGTGTGCTGTTAACGATAAATGCAGTATCGCAGCTTGTCTCCCAGGTCCGAGCTCTAGCACTTTTCAGGTCCGAACAACATTAAATGATTCGTGTTCCGCACCTTCATTTTGCAGAGTTTAACGCCTATGTACCATATTTTCCGGTGTAAAGGTCGCTTTTTTTTTTCCGAACATTTTTCTTGGTGCGTATTATACAACAATGTGACTTGTGCGGATTTTTACTCTTTAATTTGCGGCGCGACACCATTTTTTTATGCACCGCGCGCCATCTTTCGTAGAGCATCATAACTACGTAGCCATAGGTGGTGTAGCCCCTTCCATGAGGCATTCCTGTCACCGCACTCTTCTACACTTTTCATAAAATTTTACGGTTTCTCCCAAGGAGCTCAATGTGGATAGGCAAGACAGTGAGAATAAAGCTTTTACAGCATGCGATCGATGTTGCCTATACTCGGCGACCACTTTTCTTGGCAACAGTGGAAGTTGAGGAGAGCCCGTGCACAGCTTTATTCAGTGCTCGAAATGGGATAGGAAATACGTGCCTGTACCCTCCACTGCATTGCCAAGAAAAGTTGTCGTTGAGTATAATTCAGCCATGGTTACATATTATTTTTCCTCAGTCCAGTAACACTGAAAGGTAAGTGGGCTGGTATACACGCATTGCAGAAACTTTTCTCGCGTCTTTCGGATTTTCCGTTTGATGAGCACTTTTTATCTGCCATGCTCCAGTTATGTTGCTACGTGTAAAAGGAAGGATTGTGGCTAGCCAATCTTCTAGCGGCACCGAAAGAAGTATGTCACGACTTATCTATCCCCTTGCGCATCCATGCTTGCATCAGCTCCGTGACTTGGCCTAGGCTAGGCCTAGTGGTTCAAAGCTTAATTCACGAGTGTCTGGCATGTTAAACTTCCGTTTGCTCGTCATGTATATGCTCGAACATGGCAGACTACCTTCTCATTTTGCACGGTTTACGTCCTTTTGGAGCGAAACACTCGATTTCCCCGCCAGACAGCATTGTGCTATGGGCATTTCTCGCGAGTCGAAACGTTAACCCTTTCCCTACCGTGGACGACCTGGGTTCATCCACACTGTTTGTACTGCTCCCTGAAGACGAGCTGGGCTGATTTACGTTGATTCGGGCTCCAATACGCTACCATGGACGAACTGGGCTAGTCCACGTGTTTCTAGTTAGCTTTGCCGTGGATAGATGGCGCTTCACGGAAAATAAAAACAAGATAAATCTCTGAATTTGGCAGAAAATTTTTCCAACGCAGGCAACAGAAGATATAAAAATGGCGGCACCAACCTCTGGCCGCTGCACTTGCAGTGACGATCCTGCTTCGAAATTGGGGCAAAAACGAAGATATTGTGACGTCTCTTCAGATTCAGAGAACGAGGAAATGAATCTTTCATCGAACAGCGAGAGCGATGCAACTGAATTATTGGATTTTAACTCGGACGACTCCGATACCGATGAGGACATTGACTCAATGTGCCGGCATTGGACTAGAACCAATGTAAAAAATCCCCCTCCAGCCCCTTCACATTTTTCGTTCACTTTGCATGCAAGGTGATGTGGACTGTCTGCAGTACTGCTATGCCCGGTAATGCAGCGTCTGCAGTACTGCTATGCTTGGTAATGCAGTGAAGCCGGACTTAAGTCCCTTTTTCTTTTTTGCAGTGGGTTCAAAGATTGCTCATATAATAAATTTTTTGGCATTTGTTTTTGGCCTTTGTATTGCATATTAAATTTATAGGGCACATAAAAAATCAATATTTTTAAATTGATTTTTTTAATATTTTTGCGGTAGGCAAAGGGTTAAAGCTGTTGCGCGTCAAAAGGTTGTGCGATCAAGCCGATTGTGCAAAATTCCAATTTTGCAATACCAATGCGCATAAAACGAAAAAAACTCATTGCATGAACCGTGCAGAGGGGTGCGACTTAAAGACCAACGTTTTCCGCGAAAACGGCTCAATATACGGAAGTGCAACTTATAGTCCGAGAAAATATGGTACTCGTTCACGCTCACCAACCCCCCAATGTTTACATCATGCAAATAGCAGCTGACTGGTGTGCCTACATTTGAATCACGACTTACTTTGGTTTTTGACTTGACCCTTTTGCTGCCTGAAGGGCCATCGCTTCCGTCCGCAGCAGGGGAATACCTGGACTGGCCTCTCTTCAGTCTTAGGGCATGGTCGTCTTCTTCGGTCACCTGCATGTACCAGCTTGGGTCAGCGATGCCAGTCGCATGATTCCAGATGCAAAGGACATGTTTCAATTTTGTAAATAAAATAGACAGAATCTTATGTCTACTTACAGCTTGAGGCTTCAAATAAAAATGCCGCAGATGTGTTGGTGCCTCAAAATATTCCAAACTTATTCTGTCCTCAACAAGTGCAATAGCGCCCCATGTTCCAGGTGTCTACAGCAATTACAACCAAGGATCAATTTTAGACACATGTACAATTTCATATGGCTAGTAAGCTCCAAAACATGTTGGTACACTGCTCTCAATTTATTCGGAGAGGAGATTAACAGAATGCGTAACTGGGCAAGTTGGTATGTGTTATTAGTCAGCATTCGTGTTGTCCAGTCTTTCTCTTTATACGTTTCAAGTTGACTGTATCAAGATGAGAAAAGATGCTGGCCTCCTGGCACCCAGGTGGTCGAATGAAATCCCAGCGAGGTGGCCACAGCCTGAGGAACATACTTCCAAGGACACGCCGATGTAAACATTAAATTTTTATTGGTGTTCAGTGAAATGCCCCGAGCACACATACTCGTGCTCTGAAACAAACACTGGTGTGCCCCTGGCGACGCCAGTGACGCAACGTGAGCGCATTGGGGGTGTGGGCAAAACATGTGCCGTCCCCGATCAATAAACTATTGTAACACAATCTCAGGATCGGGGCGAGTTCCCGTGCTCGTTTTTGTGTTCAAATTGTTGATCCTACAAGTTTCTATATTCCATTTAACTTTAAGCTTGAGCGTAGAAAAAGCTACACAAGTGAGCTCCGGGCTTTCAGCATCCCTGCCAAGCACAAACTCTTGTGCAGCACTGCAGTCAGTGACAAGTTAGGAGATCAGGGGAAGCTTCTCCTACCCCATTCCATCTTTAGCAGAGCGAATGCAGGAGAGGAGGTCACCTCCTCTCCGGCATTCACTCTGCTAATGTCGAATTCTCCTTGAAATTCCTAAAGGGGCAGTGCAACGATTTTAACATTGAAAGAATTAGCAGTTTGTATCTTTTGTATAATTTATCGAGGCACAAGTGAGGAAAAACGTGCCAGCTTCCCCCAAAAATGTATATTCCGCTGCATAATTGCAAAGGAAACACACATTATTTGCCGACCTGCAGCTGTGTTTTGTGGTTACGGGAACTGCGGTGGCGCGTCACAGGAAGACACGTGTAAGTCGACAAATCATGAATCCCCTCCACTGATACGCTCGCTGTCAGCCCCGCGGCAAACCGTCCTTTGTGTTGATCGCTCGCCGTGACCTCCGGCGATGCTAATCCTTGAGAAGACGACAATCGCAGAGGAAGTGGGCAGGGGGCTCTGAAGACAGAGCCCAATGGGAAACCAGGTGGTCCACTAGAGACGTCACTCGAAAGACAGCGCAAGAGTTAAAGAACGCTTTATCCTTCAAGATGTTTCATTATTTCAACAAAAAAAAACTTAGCGTGCGTTAGAAAAAATGTTTTTCTGTTCTTCGTTTCACAGGTGACCCAGATTAATTCCCGCAGTTAACTGACCGAAGTCCGAAAATCGTTGCACCACCCCTTTAACTCATCACCGACTATGCCAGGTGCAAGTTCGTCTGCTTCTTGTACAGGGGTTGCAGTGACGTCAGAACGCCGAGCTCCGACTGAAAGGATTGTGGGTAGATCTCAAGGCAGCTAGCATTGAGGTCTGCCGACTGTTCTTCCAACAAAGCCAATCTGAGCTCGGCGTTCTGATGTCACTGCAAGCCCCCTGCAAGAAGCAGACAAACTCGCGCCCTGCATAGAATTGTGCCATGCGAAATGCTTCATACTTGTAACTTCAGCTTCGCTCGAGCATGAAGCGAAGCAAAGCATAGCAATGTCCGACTACTAAAGTGGCCTCAGCAAAACGGACAAGCCTCATTACACCGCAAAACTTCGTGTAAATGACCTGACGTACAGCAATTAGTACAACCTGGGTGCCTCAGAATGAACATAAAGCTTGATTCACATGGTGTAATTCCGCTCATGACCTTGAGTTGCAAAGTTGCTCATGCTGGAAAAAAGGAGCATGGATAAATGATGCTTTGCTCGAAATAAAAAATGCACGCAGAACCGCACCACGTGAATTGGGCACAACAAATCAGTGATTGCCACCAGTCACAATGGCCAACACCGCCTTGTATCTACTGTTAACACTATGCCGATTTACTGCAAGCACCATTGAAGTGTAGAAGCTTTGCCTAATTACCATGTCGGCATGGTGTGCACATCATACAATCCACTTGACGATGCTCGCACATCCATGTTGGAACAATACAAATAAATGTTACGGCAAGCCCCAGTGAAACCACCGGTAGTAAAGTGCTTCCAACAAAGGTGATCCTTATTCGATAAAACCTAGTTTTCCCTTTTCACAGCACCTATCCACATTCCCGGCCAGGGCCCGTTTCCTCAAAGCGGTAACCGCGGCTAAAGTTAGCGGCAGTACCTAGGAGAGGGATTTTGAAATCACGTGACTGGCTCGGTAGGGATGTGGGGAAACATGGCGGTGCCCCGGTGAGTGAGCGCCGCTCGCTTTGGAACTAATATGTCGTTGTACCTGCAATATCGGGCGCGTTAGTCAGCAACGAATGGTGCAGGAAGCTTTCGCTTTGTCTTACCTCACTTAAATCGCAAAGCATGAGCAATGACCTCGCCGCATTTTTAGATAGTCTTTCGATTCTGGCCATTCCTAAGCCTAAATGAACGTGATAATTGTCGGCATGGCAACGTCTTTGGAAAGCGGATTTCTTTGACTCAATCGGCCGGGTATTGATAGCAAAATTACCCAAGCATTGAGGTGAACGCTGGAAGTGTAATTCTACGATCCGCGCGCACTGGCCTTCCTCTTATAAAAGATTCGAAGTAAATAATCATAATAAGGCTTTGACGAACAAATTTTGCAAGGCAAAATTTGTTTTAGACTTTTTGCTTTAGAACAATCACTACTGCAGACGCCAGCACGTGCAACGGATGTAACTACACTCGTAGCATGCACTTCAGTGCTTGGGAAATTTAGGAACGCTGTCTGCTTTTGTGTGCTATCAATACCCGGCCGATTGAGTCAAGGCAATCCACTTTCCAAAGACGTTGCCACGCCGACAATTATCGCGTTCATTTAGGCTTAGGAATGGCCAGAATCTAAAGACTATCTAAAAAATGCGGCGAGGTCATTGCTCATGCTTTGCGATTTAAGTGAGGTAAGGCAAAGCGAAAGCCTCCTGCACCATTCGTTGTTGATCAACGCGCCCGATATTGCAGCTACAACGACATTAGTTTTAAAGCGAGCGGCACTCAATCACCGGGGCACTGCCATGTTACCCCGCATCCCTACCGTAGCCAATCATGTGATATCGAATCGCTCTCCTAGGGTACTGCGGCTAACTTTAGCCGCGGTTAGCGCTTCGAGCAACCGGGCCCAGATCAGACAGGCAGAAAATGCAAAAAAAAAAAAACTGACCTCGACGCCCTTCTCGGCTCTTTCGGTGCAGCCCCAGTCTTCACAAGTCTACCATGTTTTAGTGACATGTCAGGTTTTTACAGGTTTCTGCCAAAACAGCTTAGCAATGCAAAAACAGCTGCAATGTACAGTGCAGGACAGTTGTGTATTGTGGGGTTGCTGAATAGTAGTACCAACATCACTAAGGCCAGCGGTGTTGAGCGTGCTACACGAGACACATCCGGGTATTGAGAAAATGAAAATGGTCGCTCGGAGCCATGTTTGGTGGCCAGGCATAGACGAGGCTATTGAAAACAAAGTAAATGGTTGTACCATATGCCAAGTTCACCGGCGGGCACCGAGGTCGGTGCAACAAACACCATGGCCATTCCCGGAAAATGCATGGTCACGTCTACATGTTGACTTTGGGGGGCCGTTTCAGGGCATCTATTTCTTGGTGCTAGTTGATGCATTCTCCAAGTGGGTGGAAGTGCACCGGGTGCCCTCACCATCGGCTAAAGCCACAGTGGAGTGCTTGAGATCGATCTTTGCCACACACGGCCTACCTGATGTGGTCGTCAGTGATAACGGCCCGGCGTTCGTCAGTGCGGAATTCAAAGAATTCCTGGCAAGAAATGGAGTTCGTGCTATCACTATTCCACCGTATCACCCTGCCTCAAACGGCGCGGCAGAGAGGGTGGTACAAACGATCAAAGAAAAGCTAAAGAAAGCTAAACCAGGATGTTTCGAAGTCAAGATTCCAAGAATTCTTTTTAATTACAGAACGACGCCACATCACCTGACCGGACGAACACCAGCAGAGTTGTTGATGGGGCGACGCCTAAAAACTCCCCTGGACCTGCTGCACCCAGATCTCCGAGTCAGAGTAGGGTTCAAGCAGCTACAGCAGAAGGAGCGAGCGGACAAATCGGCAAGGCGAGACGGATTACCACAGCCTGGTGATCGTGTCTGGGCTCGAAATTTCAGACCCGGAGATCGTTGGGTCCCTGCGATAGCTGAGCATCCCACCAGTGCATCGTCGGCACGAGTGATGCTGGAAGAGGGCGGCACCTGGAATCGCCACGGGGATCACCTGAGGCAACGAACCCCAGTCCCACCACAAGACACCTTGGATGTGCAGCAGCCATTGGAGAGTGCACAAGACAACATGGATGCGCAGACACCATTGGAGAGTGTAGTGAACATGCCTCTTGGACAACAAACCCTCATGCGGCCCGAAGACAGCGTAGCTAGGCAGACACCATTAGACAGTGTGGTAAACCTACCTAGTGAGCGTGTGCGTGACACGGGTGGTTCTTGTGTGTCTAGAGCCGATATACAGACTCCGAGTGCGGTGCGGGAACGGTCAGGACAGGATGTGCAGGCGGAACCTTTGATAAATGACACTTTGAGACGATCAACTAGACAGCGTAGACCTCCGATACGGTACTCTCCTTGATTGACACTGTGAGTTGAGGGGGAGGAGTGTGACAGTTGTAACAAGGGAGCTGCAGGTAACAGGGCGGTAGCCGCACGTGAACTGACTAGCTGGTGTAGAGCCAGAAGAAGAGAAGGACGACGGGGCTACGAGGGGCTTGGCAAGTGCTGCTGTTCTGGCGAGCGATAAAACCTGTTTTGTTATCCTAACAGCATCAAACTTAGCTGGGCTTGGCACAGTATACAGATCAATTTCTGAGGCACAAAGACGTGTCAATTCGGTTCCATCTAGGCGTGCACGCTAGTCAATTTTGCGACAGGGTAAGCTACCTCACTGCGCCGATTTACATGGCTTCCTTTTTTTGAGGTCTTCCTTCTCTTTCTTACCACGGTGAACCAAGCCACTTCATCTTCCTCCTTTGTCGTACCTAGCCTGACACATGAGGTATGTTTGAGTAAAAAATCTCGAGGTACTTACAGAATTAGGGTTGTTTCATGGGGATACGTCGTTCAGGTGGCTTCAGGAACGCTGGAGATAAGTGCCGTATTTGCAGTGACAAAGTTTACAGTTCAAAGTTTACAAGCAAAGACAGCGAGCGCGCTCGTAGCCGTCGCTGGCCGTCGCACCGTGCACGTGAGCCGGAGGGGCGAGGAGGAAGTTTGTTTTGGTGCGCCAGAGCGCCAGCAGCGCCAGAGCCGAAGGAGTTGCCTGAGTAAGCTGTCTTTTACGTCAGCGGGTAGTACCACGTGACATCGCGAGTAAACGAACCGCAACTCGATTTTGGCGTCGCGACCGGTAATATCGCTCTTTTTGCAAATTTATAGAAAAAATTCACCACAAACCGACTTTTGCGGTCGATTCAAAGAGCCTGGCTGATACTTGAGACCAACAAATCCTGTATGGTACTATCGACATTTCAGCATTAGCGCGGAATTTTCGAATCGGAGTTGTTGGGGCACAGAACCTTGTCAAGTCGAACGATGGAAGCACGTTACAGCATGACCAGGGGTTGACCATTTGAATAGTAGTAGCATAGAACATGACGCAACAACCGATAGGTTTGCGTTAAATGTGTACAGCTATCGCAATTCTTTTTTGTTTCGTTTTCCATCACCATGTGCGATTACATCATCATATCTGCTGCATTGAAGCAGATACAGAAATGGCGAAGTTATCATTTGGTCATCCGGTCATAAAATACACTTTATGCATCGAAACATAAAATGGAAAGACAACGTATTCAAACGTTTTTATACGCGTCAACTCCCATCCTTCAATTTTCAGATAACGTACGTCGTGGTAGCGTTATCTTATCCGGGAGCGGGCTGTAGAGAGCGCGAATGAAAAGGGATAAGTACAAAACGAGCGTGTTGGTAACGGTACATAAACATGAGGAAGATACATAAAAAGGGGGACGGACAACGAAATTACACAAAAAGGGGGACGGACTTCTTTGTCCGTCCCCTTTTTGTGTATCTTCCTCATGTTTATGAAATTTTACTGCTCATAACTGCAACTGTTCATAAAAAAATTTTATGAACAGTTGCAGTCAAAAGAAACTAATTCTAATCACTGAAGAAGTTAATAATCTAATTTTTTGTACTGTATTACTGAAATAACCAATCAGTGCTGCCCTTAATTCATCCCTTAGCCATCACCATCCAATCCGAAGCCAACGAGCCAGCTTGTCGCGCATGCGCATGGCAGTCAAACCTGGTCGAACTCGAACCTCGGCCGGTTCGTGACACCCCTACTGCTAAGACATATCGCCTGTACGCACCACTTCTCCGCTTGTCGCTCGCTGCCATGTTTGTTTTTCCAGCGAACTGTTAAGGGCTAGTTTCCCAGGATCGTGTCCCCCGCAAAGAAATGAAGGCACCAAACTCTGGACACCTACCGCCATCTATGAGCGACGGCGGCGAGCCACGTATCTGGTTTCCGCCATCGCCCATGGATGGCGGCAGCCTTTCACCCTCTGGCTTGCCGACTTGCTGCCGGCCATTACTTTCCATTGTACAGCTCCGCTGGTCTTCCTTCTTCACCGAGTGGAAAGGCTGAAAGTTTTTTTTTCTTTTCGGCTTTGGCTCGGACACGAAATCGACCAAAAATCAGACTCCTCCTAAAGCTCGCCCCGCCTGGAAGGTCAGATGTCATAGCGAAGTCGAGCAGCCATTGGCAACATCCGCATCTTTTAATCTTTAGGTGATTGACAGGCCTTGGTGAGGTTTCAGCAAAATATTGCTCCAGAAGCGAGGAGCACACGCCACTTTTTCGGTTGCGTTTACACGGGGGAATCTGTTTTCTGAAACCTAGTTTCACGACACAAGATTCGCCAACAAGATGCATCGTGTGAGTAGCCCTTTAGCGAGTATAATTGACAATTTTGTGCTATTTCAGTGTTTATGGATGAGAATGGCTTCAAAAGGCTATTACTGGATATACCCATTTGTTTTTTTTATTAGATTGGCTTAAAATGGCTATTAGTGACAGGCAACGTTAGTGAGAGGTAGGAGTGTTGCGAACCAGTTGAGGTTCGAGTTCGACCAGGCTAGACTTTTTCGAACTTCTTGTGAAAAGTGCGACAAATGTTTGACTCAGGTTCGACTGCTATGCGCATGCGCGACAGGCTGGCCAGTTGGCTTCGGATTGGATGGTGATGGCTAAGGGATGAATTAAGGGCAGCACTGACTGGTTATTTCAGTTAATACAGTACAAAAAAATTAAGTTATTAACTTCTTCAGTGAGTAGAATTAGTTTCTTTTAAGTGCAACTGTTCGTAAAATTGAAATAACCCTTTGCATAAAAAAAAAATGTCCAAACCTAGACATGCTTGTATCAAGGTCTGGCCAAACCGTCCCCAAAGTCGAACCGGTCGAATCTGGTTAAAAGTTTGAAGGTTCATCGAACCGGTCCGGAGAAGTCGAACCCTGAAAGTTCGACCTAAAAACCCGGTTCGACAAAAGTTCGCGACATCCCTAGAATTGTCAACTATATATTCACAAATAGCCATTCATAGCCAATTTGGTAAAAAATAAATGTCAATAGCCAAAAATAGCCACAGCCACATGAAGCCATTCATATTTGCAGACACAGAAATATCTAATAAATATCAATAATAGTCACTTATAGTCATTCATAGCCAATTCAAGTCAACCAGGTCAGGAATAGATGCTTATAGTCAATACAGTCATGTCTCAGTTAATATGGACCCCGTTATATACTGGATACCATTCCAGCTGATATGGACACCAGTTTCGGGGACAAACTGCGGAAAAATACATGCATTTTTGTCTCGTTAATATGGACAACCCGCATTATGGACGATCTTTTGGGGGAACGGAGGCGTCCATATTAACGAGACATCACTGTAGTAGCCAATTCAAGCCAATCGAGTCAACCAAATCTATACCTTCAAAAGGTTTTTTTTTTTGTTTTTTACGAAAAGTAGGCTAATAAAGGTTAGAATCTATAATAGCATTGCATCATGCACAACCTCCAGACCACACATAAGCAACGATAATTATTTCCTTTAATAGTACTAAAGCTAGCAATGACACTGAATTACTGGGCTGTGCACTGCGGTTCGTGGTACAGGGAAGGCTAGAAGGGAGCTTCCTTCTCTCCCCGCCAGCCTCCCGTGTACTTAAGTGGAAAGAGTTTACTGCACTGCACGGGTGCGGTGTGCCCCAGATGAATAGGCCCCTCAAAGGACAGCACAAGCTCCTCCCACAAAACCCTCCACTTTCCCTTTAGCAGAGCGAATATCTATTCTGATAGATCAAGCATGCCACATGCATTTTTGTCACCTAAGCACAAACACTAAAACAAAGTTGAAGCTCTCATGTCAGTTTCATTATTAAGCTTGAAAGTAAAGTAGAACAGAAAAACTTGTAGCTGTCTCCAGTCAACCAGATATATTTTTTTTTGTAGACATTTTTGATTGCTGCAAACCACTTTTTCACAAACTTGAAAGCTTCCTACTGAACAGTTTTCGGTTTTCTCGTGAACTGAATGTGGTTTGCAGGTACATTCCTCTTTACTGGTACTTCACTATAGGCAACGTTGCTCCTATGACGAACGACATTCAGATGAATCTGTCCAAGGAAATGGCTAAATAAAAGATGCTGCAACTTGGATGACGGCTATGACAATGTTCACAAGTCATGAAGAAACCCTTGTTGGGACATGAATTTATTGCATAGCTAAAAAATGAGCAGGTACATTTGTGCATCACCAATAAAGTCCTCATTCTTACTGCACAGATATGATAAAGACATGTTACAATAGTTAATTGCACTTGAAAGGCACATAAAAGAAGAAAGTCTGAAGAGTTGAAATATTTGCTCACTAAAGGAATGGGAATACCAGATTAAAGTTTCCACTCCTAAACTTTGCCTCAGATTTAGTGACCATCTTTGCCAACTACAACGATTGAAGGCATAAAAATATTTTGACCACTATTTACAAGACAAATGTGACACTGCTCTGAAATGCACCTCCAAATAATATACTACAGCACACCGACTTGTTAATCAGATTTAAGGTTAGGGGCACCAAACAGATTAACCCCTAAACAAGATCGTCGGCAAAATAAAAAAAGGCATACTTCTGCGGAAATAGGGCACAGAAGTCGCTGCCCTTTGCTTCCTATGTACACAACTGACTCTTTCCATTTTTGGTGCATACATAGCAACATGGAAAGCTGCAATATGAGAGCCAGGCTGGCAATTTCATGGCCAAAACGGGTCAGTTCTGCCTTTAGTCTAGTACTTATACTAGTCATGCAACTGTACACCACATTGAAAGCAAAAGATGCATTCACTTTCTCCACAGCACAGCCAAGCTGTGAGGCAAAACAAGACAG
Organism: Ixodes ricinus; assembly: GCA_037355805.1. Lineage (NCBI taxonomy): Eukaryota > Metazoa > Arthropoda > Arachnida > Ixodida > Ixodidae > Ixodes > Ixodes ricinus. The sequence continues at coordinate 51,113 of JAZHYW010032218.1, read as the reverse complement.
GGCAAGGCAGATACCAGCGCCTAGCCTCCATCATTCCACGAGTACAGTTCTTGCTGAACATGAATCCGCAGTTAACGGCACAGCCATTCGCGACACCGACTTGCTGGGACTGTCTGCCGTAAGGGCGTCAGACTTCCCCGAACGTCGCTAATGCTCAGGTACGAAGTAATCTCGCACAGCACTTCCCCCAGGTTTTCAAGCTGCAGCTGACCGCTCGCAGTTGGGAGGCAGCAGAGGTCTTTGCGAACCACTCCTGCAAGGAGAAAGAACTCGCTCCTTCTGCGGAATTCAGCCCTCCTCATCATCCGCCCAGCTTCTTCCTTGGAGACCATTTCAAGGGAAGCAACTTTTGCCCGCAGCTCGGCCGAATGCCGCTTCCCTTCGAACGCCTCCGCCGAAGCTCGGTCTTGGGTGCCATACAGCACAAATGCCACGGCACGCACTAGAAGGTCCCAGTTCCTCCTCAACAGGTCGTGGAAACGGAAGTAGAACTTTGGCGGTATGCTGCCTGGGTTGGTCTCGAAACGAACCAGGCTTGTGTTGGCCTTGAGGTTTATCATCAGCTTGGTCATCTCAAGTTCCTCAACTTCAAAGTGGTAGAACTTGATCACCTCCAAGGTCGAGTTTCGGTGTAACACCTCTGCAAGTGCCGAACTGCACGCGAATAAGGTGTTGCCGAAATGAACCTCTCTTAGAGACAAGTTGTCGGCGCAGTCCCGCCATGATGTGGTCGTCTGTGCGAACGATCGCACCATAGAGAAATCGGAGCTTTTCAAGCGTCCTCGTTCTCGAGAGGTACTTGGAGAATGCCTCTTCACTTCCAACGCTGTCGGCGATTGTTATTGTCAGTGCCCTTACGTTGTCGCTAGCAGAGAGTCCTTCGAAAAAAGTTCTGAAGCAGTTTGGGCTTCCTGCGGCACCACGTTCGAATGTGATGTACGGTAAGGTTAGCTCGTCCATGTGCGTGCATCGATTGAGCACATCGACAAGGTCTACTACGCTGTCGGAGTCCCAAAAACTTCAAGGTGTTCCCGTGCTCTATTATTCTTCAGCTTCAGAGCCAACCCTATAGAGTCAGCCCCTGCTACCTTAACTTCCCCAAGCCTGACCCTGAGTCCCCCAGACTTTGCAAGGACAATGTCTGCAAGAACGACCACACTATCTGCACCCGCTTTGATGCTTTCGAGAATCAACGTTTTAAGAGTGGTGTTGCTCTCAAGGCCTGCGGCAATGCAAGCAATGCCAATGTCGTTGATGTGATTTTCCGACAAGTTGAGGTACTCAATGGCAGTGTTCGCAGCCAGAAGTGCTCCTAGGCTTCCACAGCCCATGTCCGACGACAAACCTACATTAGCAAGACACAATTTCTCAAGCGTCCTGTTCTTCTGCAGGCATTCGGAGAGGCATTTGATGCCCTCGTCACGAATCCTTAAATTGCAAGACAGATCTAGTGTGACGATGGTACAGCCTTCTGCCACGACATCTGCCAACGGTTCCATGTGCTCGGCTGCAAGATCACACTTCCACAGGGTCAGAGACGTCAAAATTGACCTCTCCTTTAGAGCACGAGAAAGAGCTTGCAAGCCCTTCACTCCTAACCTACTGTTCTTTATGGTTAGCTCGGTTAGCTTACTGGCTCGGCTGAGACCAGTCAGAACTGCGCAGGATGATGCTTCGTCAAGGTAGTTCAAGCTCAGCACCACCTTCTGCAGAGCCGGACAGCTGTCCACAAAAAGGGACCACTCCTCAACCTCCTGCGCCGAGATGACAACGTTGCCCAGACGGAAGCGGGGATACTCTGGAACCTCACCCACTGTCCGAGCCCCGCCGGCAGCGGAGTTGAAATCCTTAGGTTCAGACGTTTCAGCCTCCAGCTTTTGGAGATACCCGCCGGAAGCACAGTGAGCACTGTCTGGTCCCATGGCGTGGCGGTCCTCGAAGCCCAGTTCCTCGATGCACCCGTGCATCTGGAGCAAGACGAGCAGCAGCACCAGTGCCTGGTTGGTGTCGACGGTCATGTCGGAACTCTTCAGGGAGGTGAGCGTCAAGAGAGACAGCGTGCCGGGCCTCCGTCTCTCTAGGCTCATGATGACATTGCAAAGGATGTTGTTCAAGATGTCCAGCTTTTTGTTGAGCCAGCAGTCCGTGGCGCAGTCTGTGAGCAGCTCAATGCCCCGTCCGATCAAAGCTGCGTTGCAGACGGAGGAGGGAAGCAGTCATGTTGCACCTAACACAGGCCGCGCAATGCGAGCGCAGTCTGCGGGTTCCGCCCAGAGTGCGCGGCAACTTGGTCCAGGGAACAAGCCGGCAGCGCTGCAACCAGCTTGTCCGCCATCTGCTCTCTGGAAAAAGCAAGTTTGGGCAAGAACGGTTGACGCACACAAAAACCGCTTCTTTTCGCAAAGTGACAGGAAGCCAACCCGTTAGGGTAGACATATTTCTGGTTCTCTTGTTTGCCAGAGTCGTAAATCTGCGAATACCTCCCAGAAACACTTTTCTAATGTTACACATTCGAAGCGTGCATCAATGGAGAATCTACGGTCATGAATATTTTATGATCATAGATGCAGAAAACTGCGGATGGCTTAATTAAACTACACGTATTCTTTGCCTTAGGTAGAATTGTGGTTATCAAAGAGGGTTGTGAGGTTTCGATACTGCCGCTGGATTGCACTCGATCCATAAATGAGGGCTGCAGGAATTCTTATGTGAAAACTTAAAGGGGCACTCAAGTGGATTTTGTGATCGTCTATTCACCGTCATCACTCAATCATCTATGAGCTCTAAGGCATCCTAAAAACCCGAGATTACATTCGGGGGCGGCCAATTTCCCTATTAAAAATCCAATTAAAAGATTGTGCCATGCCCGTCTTCTGTGCCACAGCACAGAACACCAGGAGTTGCCACCAGACGGGAAGGCGCATGGGAAGGCACGCGACAGCCAACACGGTGACGGCTTCCCGGCAAACTGAATTTTTGAATATGCGAGCCTTCAGAAAATAGTTTAACGGAAAGCCGTCACTCGCGATTGGCTGTTGCGTGCCCTCCGCTGCTGCCTTTCCGCCCGGTGACAACCCCTGGTGTTCTGCGCCATAGTGCAGAAAGAGGGCACGGCACAATCTTTGATTAGACTTTAATAGGGAAATCGGCCAGCTCTTGAATGTGATTTAGTGTTTTTTAGGATGCTTAAAGCCCGTAGATTGAGTTATGACAGTAAATAGACGATCTCAGAACCCATTTGAGTGCCCCTTTGAGGGAGGACACTACCCAAATGGGTCAACTTTTGAACCTTTGGCTCGATATGAGTGAAATTTACAGTGGATACACTGGCAGTTGTGTGGCAGAATGCAGTGCAAAGTTTCATCTGTGTACATAAATTGTGAAAGAAATTGTAGTTTTTATTAGGAAAAGACTGACATTGTTTAGGAAAGCTATCGTTAGAAAACTAATGTACCGTAAAATTCCGAGCAAGCGCCCCCGCCTCGCCCCCCCCCCCCCCTTGAGTAAGAGCTCCCCCAACTTCACTGCTAATTTCACATTTCCGCGCCGTTCCGGGAAAGCGGCCCCCTCCCCACCCCTACCACGCACCACGCTGACCGCGCCCAGGCAACACTGGCCTGCGAAGTTTAGTCCAAGAATCGAATCCAATCCTACTTTGCAACCCGATCAGCCCGGTTGCTATGTGCCATTGTCACTTTGTTTCAGGGGTGTCAGGTCGGCTATACATTCTTACATAGTGGCAAAGAAAATCGAGGTCGTCCAATGGCATTGTGAAAACAAAACGTACACCAGACGTCCTCGACACATCAAGCTCGACCGGATACGGGAATGGGACAAGAATTTTGACAATTTGCTACAGCCAAACTACAGGAAAGCCAAACTTCGACGAAAGCTAAGTAATGAGCGCGCCAGTGTTCAGTGAGTATGTGGACGACACGCTGCTTGAATGCCTGGAGCGCGAAAGATGTACAGAACGAGCCATTAGCAACCGGCTTCTTTCTGAAGAGGCTGTCAAAATAGCCAACGACATGCAGTTGGGAAACATTGCGGAATGCTGCAAACTTTTTCTTGCGACCGGCTCTGAGGAGTCTTTTGGTGGTTCTGAAAGTGATTAACATAGCAGTGACAAATCTTTGGCCTAATAAAGTCCATGTTCTCAGTCGTCTCTCTCAGTCGTACTCGGTTGCAAGAATGTGAACGGGCCTTAACACAGGCGTCGCACCCAAACTCGCCAAAGAGTTTCACCAGATAGCCACCGGCGTACACCAGACCGGAGTATGTCACGGATGGAGATGGAGCGCAAGGCTCTTTCAGTTTTTCAGGACAGTGGTAACCGAAGTCGGGCACAGCCGCTGCCAACTGCTCAGAATCAGTGTCCGACATCTTTATTTGCTTAGAAGGGGCCTTTTCTTTGACAATGTGATCAAGGGCTGCTGTGACAGCCCTGCTGCATGACTTAAACTGGAGCGAAGTTCAATAAACCGTTGCCAAAACTACAACCTATGAAGCTCGAACACCAGCGCAAAGCAGCTCGAAGGGACTCCTGAGTGGGGTGAAGTGGGGTGAGGTGGTTGCGCCCCTGGCGGCAAGCAGTGAACTACATACGGAGAAAAATTCCATTGACTCCTAGGCGATTGCAAAGGCCATAAGAAGAGAAAGAGAGCACGCGCTTCCAGTTTGGCCGTAGTTGGAAGATGTAAATATGCCATTTTTCCAAAAACATTTTTTGCGGAAATATTTTTTTTTTGGTAGTGTCTTGCTCATAGAGTTATTATAATGTACGCTAGAGGTTCAACTGGCGCTAGTGTCTATGCGACTTCCGTGACGCAAATTGAAGCAGACAGCAACCAGTCTACTTTTGCGGTGCTCCTGTGCATTCCTATGGGAAAACGCGCGTGCATTTTGCCTCTTCGCCGAAAAATAACACGGAACACTTTGGTTATTTGGGTCGTACCGAATAGTATGTACCTTGATTAACACTCGTGAAAGTGTAATTGCTTTAGTTAGCGCATTTTTCTTCATCAGTGAACGATGTTTAACTTCGCTACATTTCAGTCCCAAACGTGTGTTCTGCAACAGGTGTGTAAAAACAAGCGACGATTCGAAGCAAAATGACAATCGAAAGGAATGTGGAGTGTGTTCAAGGCTCATCAGCATTCCGGTGACGCTTATATATAGACAATATGCCAGTCCTGTCACAATATGAAAATGACCCCGTCGTGCATGAGCGGACAGAAACATTCAAAACGTAGAGAAATAAAGTCCGTGGGCTATGAAAGTGTCTCTTCGTAGTGTTTTCTCTGCCGGGCAGCTTTATCGGACACTTGTTCTCAAAGATTTCGAGCGTGCGGGTGATATTTTGAACGTAGAACAAGCAGCTTCGCTCAGAGCAGAAAGAATAAAGCGGTACTTACGTATTTAAAATCGGAATAGATTACCTGGCCTTCAATTTATTTTGATCCTACATGCACATGTAGTTACTGATCCAGTGTTACTTCGTAGTTCTTGCCGTCTTTCCATGATGTTCTTCGTTGGTTTGGCACGTACACATCCCCCACGCTGAACAGCGCCGACGTCGTGTCTCGCGCTTAATAGTGTCCGACAGTGCACAAAAATATCACGTAATGAAGCCATTTTAGCACCGTTTTTAATGCGATGAATTTGGTGAAAACGCCGTAACTGACCAATTATTTTGTCGGCCTGACTGAGAAATGTTCCAAGCTACCTAGTGCGTACGAATCTATTTGGGATATTTGCTCTTGTGATCGAGCGCAGGAGAAAATGCACTCGCTTTTTTCGATAGAAATGCATTACCGGAAGTCAGTTTTGGACTGAGTTGCTGTCTGCTTCAATTTGCGTCCAGCACACTAGCGCCAGTTGAACCTCTAGCGTACATTATAATAACTCTATGGTCCCACCTCAATGTAGGCTAAATGGCATCTAGTTATAGCAAGATTACATAGGCTATTACACTTTTCTGCATTCAGTCTAGATACAGAATGCCATTGTTTTCCTTCACAAACGTCCCTTTAAGTTTGTACTTCCAAGAGAGGCTTGCTTATCAATAGGCCCTTTTCAAAAGTGCACGCCATTCAGTAGTAGCTACACCAATCATCCGAAGTTCGCCATTGTTTGAGCAAGAACTCTGATCTCGTATCGGACACGAGAAGCTGTGTCAAAGTTCAGCGTAAACTCTGCTCAGCTTATGTTGAAAACAAGTGCTGCGTCAGTGTTCGGCCAGGACTGGTCCAATTGCATGCTTCGGGCTCGAGAAACGGCGACCATGAATGTTGCCTGATGGACTTTTGAAAATGAATCTATTTGAACTTTTCGCACATATCTGTAGTCCGTTACAACTCAAGAAGATAGGGCGAGGAAAAGGAAGGCCAAAGAGGAGGAAGCAGACGAAAAAAGGAGAGGAGTGGGCAAAGCCTCCTCCTCTCTCCAGCGTTCTGTCTACTGTCCTCCTCCCAGCCTTCCTTTCCCTCGACCTACCTTCTTGAGCTGTAACTTACAATAGCCAGAACAAGAATTGAAAGCCACCGCCATTAGTGCAAGACAAGAGCAAGTACACAAGTTTTCAGCGCAAGTAAGACAAAATAACAAATTGACTGGTGTAGTAACTTTACTCGGATGAAAATGCTAAAGGGTATGCTAAGAGACCCAAAGCGGCAGGTATTGTATGGTGTGTGTCATGTTGGGTCATGTTAATGTGTTGCACGCCAGACTGCAGCTACCCGGTCTTCGTCGAATTGCCATGTTTCCGTGTTGGCGCTGAACTTGAGACCGATTTTCCAATCACTTCGCCTTTTTAGCTTTGTCATTGCTTCCTGTAGGCGTCCCAGGATTGGATTTTCCCTGCAAGGTAACAAGCTTTCTTTGTCCGTTGTTTTAAAAATGTGAACGTTACAAGTCAGAGAATGTAAGATCAATGTCATTTAATGTAAGAAAAAAATAAGAAATACTACTAGTTCCACTGCACTCAGACAGTCAAGCTGTCCGCTCCAATGTTGCTTTTTATATCAGCATGGAGCGGATGAGAGAACTACTACTTCTGCCAAAAGCCCATGGAGGTCTGGCTAAATAGGTTTTAGAAATAACCGCGAGCCAATAACTGAAGCAACTCTCAAAGACAATGGTAGGTTGCTTTGCCAAATCCAACTAGGTACACACTTACTCAAAACTAGGCCAGCACTTTCTAGAAAAAGCAGAGATACGAGACTCTGAAGTCAAGTCTGGATATGAAGATGTGGTTCTGCCACAACTGTGGAACATTACCTCGTGCCTGGTGCCCAATATGGAGGAGGAGGGGGGGTGTACACACAGTGTAAGCAACCACGCTTCCACTCTTTTATTCGTTTGCACCCAGGATTACAATTGTGAAGGGCTGTCTCATCTTTCAACGCAATGGAACTAACCAACAGATGTTATGGTGAGGCCTTCAAGCTCAAACTTGTTTGAGTAGCAGAGCAATCATCAATTTACAAGGCCGAGCAAAACTTCGACATGGACGAAAACAGTGATTGCAACTGGAGGATGCAACATGTCAACTACTACTGCACTTTACAGCAACAAGGATGGAATTGAGATCAACATCAAGCAAAAATGGACGATACAATGCGAAACAAGAACTCAAAGTGCAATGGCACTTCCAGCGCCCGAGGCTCAAAGCAGCGCTTTGTGAGGACAGGCTGTGAAGGTTCATGAAGCAATTCGAGCATGGTCATAACGAGAAATGTCCGTTTGCTAGGATCTTGCAACTTTTAAGTGAAACCAACTGAAATCAGTTGATGCACAAATTTGACCGAGAAAATTGCTTTCCCACAGGAAGTGTTCACAAAGAATGCCATCGTGCAGCTGCCCAAGCATGGATGGATGGATGACAAGTACCATGGTAGAGGAACAGGTTGAGTGACTTTCGGAATGTGGGTCAGGTCCTCTGCTACGGAAAGACACCTCGTTTCAGATTCATGCTGCAGACGCCCGACGGGTGCTGTGAAAAATGTCCTTCCCCAAACAGGACAAGCGTAGTCAGCAGTCCCCAGAGGCACGACTAGTTAAAATAATTCGTTGAACCTCGCCATTGACTGACCATTTAGGGTGGGCTCCATAAATCCCAGCCACTTGAATCAAGCATGCTGGGAGAATATTTTGGCTTAGCTGATTCATAAGATCCACCAAAAAAGCTTTCTACTTTTGATAAATTCAGAGGGATCAAAGACAAAGGTTGTTGCAAAAGGAGAGCAATTAAGGATCCAGTGATGACAACAAAAAAATTGGGTGACAGCAATTGTTTCATGACTATTATCATACACCAGAATAGATGTCGTTCCCACAGTTGTGGCACTGTTGCTATTTTATATCTGCCCACTTTTCAGTATATTAGTTCTAATGTTCAGACTACTGTGATATGCCAAGAGCTGCCCCAAACCTGAAAGATAGTCCAGACCTATTTTTGGTATAATTTGCTATTTTTTCAAAACACCGAGTAATAGCCCACTTTTAGTAATTCCAGGGCCCTGGTCAATGCTAGACCTCAGCAGAAATGGTGTTTCTTAGCCACGACGGGAGATAAGCAAGCATTGCTGACTGGGAAGGAAAGTCAGGATTCATCGCCCCTCGCTGCAATCACAAGTTTTGTAGGTCACAGAAATCTAAAACTAGCATTTTTCAAGTTTCTTTTTTTTTTTTTATTGCACATTGAAACTTAGTTTACTTTTTATTTTACTCGATTTGCTTTCAGTTTTAAGTAGGCCATCTCTCGGACGTTACGGCATGTGATTCCCAGCAATGGGCCAAGATTAGACTAAACGCAGTAGAACCACACTGAGCGGTCTCACAGTGTGCAGTGGACTGTCCCAATTTTTTATTGAAACATTTCAACAGCGACGCACTATCAGGTGTACATATCCTGGAGTTGTCCTCAAATTTTCTGACCTTCAACAACTGCCAGCATTCTGGCAGCTCGATCTTATTCAATACCTCTCTTGCACAACAGTGCACTCAATCACGTTCTGCAACGATCCCAAGGGAAAACAAAAGCTGCTCGACCTCTCAGCATTCGTAAAGCAAGAGACCTTCAGTGAAGTCGGTGGAAACTCCCGAACAACCGGAGCCCGAAATAATTGGCCGAACCGGCAAAACTATGAGTGCGCGCTTCATTCGGAGTTCACTCCTCCTTTGCGACATCCCATTTCATAAAAAGGCTTTCTTCGGCAGAGCTATTACAAGCCGCGCCTTACGTGGACAGATCCGACGGTTCTGTCAGCATAGATTAGGCAAACTTCCCGGTGAATTCTGCTCTTCAGCGGCATCGGGCCAGGTGCTGGAGCCCTCAGCGCTCGGCAGGACCTGCATCGTGTGCAGCAGGGGCACAAACGACTGACAAGTGCCTTCGTCGCGAGAGTACTGCCGGTAGTAACAGCTGCGCTGGCAACGACCTTCGCCGAAGAACCCGCCACGCGGCATCGGGGTCTCGGAGCTTCGAGCCTCGTAGCTTCTTGGCCCGCAGGCTTGAGTGCCACAGCCCTCGTGTGCCCTGGTTTCGCACCTTCCAGCTGCGTGAATGGCACTCCTGAGGCTGGCTGGTTTGAGGACTACATCTTCGAGGCCTATAGTTCCGAGGCTCAGCAGTTGAGACGGCGTGGCCCCAGCATTGCAAGCTCGAACGATGTCAGCTCGGAGCCTCGTAGTTTTGGAACTGTTGAGAGAAACGGACGGAAACTGAAGCTAGACTTGTACTGCTCCGGCGATCGTGGCAGTTATTTGCGAGCGTCCGCTCAAGTAAAGACCGGATACAGATTGTGCTGTTAGCTTGACACTCCTACCTAGCCACAGAACTTTCCATTGATCCGACCGACGTCTTCGGCGCACAGTTCGGTTCCTTCAAATAGCTGGCGTTTCAGCGATGGTCTCCTGTGTTTGCACAACTCGAAACGTAGGCACCGAGGATTCAGGACCGGAAGAGTATGTGCCCAAATGCTTCTCTTTCTGTTTGTATCTGGTGTATGGAAAGCCCACAACCACAGAGGAGCGAAGGAATGCAAAGGATACCCCAGTGTGGGGCTCCTGCCACAGGACGAGTTGCAGGGAAGTCCGAGGAGGGTGGAACTGCCAGCAAAACGGTTGAGTTCAGACCCTCTTGAATTTTGCGAGCGTGCTGTTAATGATAAATGCAGTACAGCGGCTTCAGTCCTCCGCGTCATAGCTCGAGCACTTTTCAAGTGGAAAAAACATAAAATGATTTGTGTTCCGCACCTTCACCTCGGTAGACACTGCGATTTTCCGGTGTATAAGCTGAGGTTTTTTTCAAACGTTTTTCTTGGTGCCTCTTACACAATGATGCGACTTGATGCGGGTTTTTACTTAACGTTATGTAACACCATTTTTATGCACCACGCGCGATCTTTCGTAGAGCATCGTAACTACATAGCCATGGGTGGAGTTGTCCCCTTCCAGGAGGCACTCACAAGGTAGCCGCACTCTACACTTTTCCTCCAAACTTTACGGCTTACCCGAAGAGGCTCCAATGTGGATGGTCAAGACAGTGTTCACACCTTGCGACCGACTTCGACCGAGAGCGACCAGATCTGTTAAACTTAAAATTTCATTTCTGGCGCCATCTATGCGGTGATCGGAACTGCATTTCACAAGAGCGACGTTTTGCGGCATTTTCGAGGTCAAATGTGCGTAATACCTTGAGAAAGGCCCGTTATAACGCTAAAAGTTTTTCAGACAAGAAAGAAAGGATAATGCGCGGGAGAAATAGATAATATGCCGGATTGTCAAGTTACACTGCAAACTGATAGATGGCGCCACGTCCTCTGGTTTAAGAGGTTAAGGAAAAGATTTAAGAGGTCGAAGAGTGTGAACGGGAGGATAAGGCGTTTCTGTCTTGATCGATGTTGCCCAATTCAGCCATGGTTCCGGTGTTCCAGTGCTCCAGTCGAGTAACACCGAAGGGTAAAGTGGGCTGGCATACACCCATTGCAGAAACTTTTCTTGCGTCTCTCCTGAGTTTCCGGTTGATGAGCAGTTTTATCTGCCATGCTCCAGCCATGTTGCTACATGTAAGAAGAAAGGATTGCAGCTGGCCAATCTTTTAGCGGCACCGAAACAAGTGTGCAAAAGATTTTATCCCTCCGTCTGCGCATCCATGTTTGCGCCGTTTCAGTGATTTGGCCCAGGCAAATGAGCCTATAGGTCCAAAGCTTGGTTCACGAGTGTCTGGCACGTTAAACTTCCATTCGCTCGGCATGTGGACGCTCAAGTTAAATTGACGACCTTCTCAATCACGCATCTGCTACGTCCTTTTGGCAAGAAACATTCGACTGGCCCCCACCAGAGCAGCACCGTGCCATGCGCGTCTCTCGTGAGTCGAAACGTCAAAGCTGTTGCGCATCAAATGGCATGTACAATCTAGCCAACTGTCTGTAGAAACTCCCGATTTCGTGATACTGCCAATGCACGTAAAACAAAAAGTCTCATCGCGTGAATTGTGCGATGGGGTGCGTTTCATATACCAACTTCCTCGAAAATGGCTCAATAAACAAAAGTCCGACTTGCACAAGGGTGCGGCATTTGTGGTCCAGAAAATCGGTACGTTCCTCACCCAACCCCCCCAATGTTTGCATCGTGCAAATAGCAGCTGACTGGTGTGCCCACATTCGAATCCAACTTACTGTGTTTTTCGACTCTGACTTCTTGTCAGCCTGAAGGTCATCGTCTCCGTCCGCAGCAGGGGAATACCTGGGCTGGCCTCTCTTCTGTCTTAGGGCGTGGTCTTCTTCTTCGGTCACCTGCATGTGCCCGTTTTGGGTCAGCGATGCCAGTTGCCATTCCAGATGGAGAGGACATGTTTCAATATTGTATATACAATAGATAAATCTTATGTCTACTTACAGCTTAAGGCTTCAAATAAAAATGCCACGGTGCCTCAAAAATATTCCAAAGTTATTTTGTCCTCAAACAAGTGCAACAGCACCCCATGTTCCAGGTATCTAAAGCAATTACAACCAAGGACCAATTTTAGACACATGCAGAAATTTTATATGGCTGGTAAGCTCCGAAACATGTTGGTACACTGCCTCAATTTATTCGGGGAAGAGATTAGCAGAATGGATAACTGGGCAAGTTGGTCTGTGTTGTTAGTCAGCATTTGTGTTGCCCAGTCTTTCTCTCCTACAAGTTTATTTATTTATTTATTCATTCAGATACCTACAGCACCATGAGGGCATTACAGTAGGGGGTAAGTTGGGAATGATAAACACAAATACTAGTTATACAACATAGCTATATCCCTACATATATTCCCTTTCACTTTAAACTCTTGAGCGTAGACAAAAGTGAGCTCCGGGCTTTCAGCATCCCTGCCAAGCACACAAACTCTTGCGCAGCACTGCAGTCAGTGACAAGTTAGGAGATCAGGGGAAGCTTCTCCCACCCCTTTCCACAATGGCAGAGCGAATGCAGGAAGAGGAGGTCGCCTGCGTCCCCAGCGTTCGGCTCTGCTATAGTGGAATTTTCCTTGAAATTCCTAAAGGTGCAGTGCAGCGATTTTAATGTTGAAAGAATTTGCAGCTTATATTTTTTTTCATATAATTTATCGAGGCACAAGAGAAAAAAAAAAGTATGCCCACCTTCCCCAGAAATTTATATTCCAATGCATAATTGCAAATGAAGACATGTAATTTGCTAACCTGCAGCTGCATTTGGAGGCTACGGGAACTACGGTGATGCATGCCAGGAAGACACTCGCAGCCGACAATCATGAACCCCTCCACTGCTAAGCTCGCCGTCACCCCGGTGAACCGTTTTTTTTTTTTTTTTTGCGAGCGCTCACCACTAACTTTTGGCTGCCGACCTTAAGAAGTCGACAATTGCGGAGGAAGCGGCTGGGGGCTCTGAAGACAGAGCCCAATGAAAACCAGGTGGTCTCCTTGAGACGTCTTCTGAAGGACGCGTGAGTTAAAGAACCCCTTATCCTTCAATACATATGATTGAAAAAAAAAAAAGAAACACTAGAGTGTACAAGAAAAGATGATTTTCTGTTCTTCGTTTCATAGGTGACGCAGACATTCGCAGTTAATTGACCGAAGTCCGAAAATCGTTGCACCACCCCTTTAACTCGTCACCGACTATGCCAGGTGCAAGTTCATCTGCTTCTACACAGGGGTTGCAGTGACGTCGGAACCGCCGAGCTCCGATTGAAAGGATTGTGGGTAGATCTCAAGGCATCTAGCATTGAGGTCCGCCCACCATTTCTTCCAACAAAGCCAATCGGAGCTCGGCGTTTAATGTCACTGCAACCCCTGCGCAAGAGGCAGACAAACTTGCACTCTGCATAGAATTGTGCCATGCAAATGCTTCATACTTGTAACTATCAGCTTCGCTCGCGCATGAAGTGAAGCAAAGCATAGCAACGTCTGACTCAGGCACATAGCCAGCATTTTGTTTCGGGGGGGGGGGGGCTGCCCATGTTGAAATGCTGTAGAGGAGGCCCCAGCAAAATGGAAGATTTCGGGGGCGGCCCGGGCCCCATGCGCCACCCCCCTGGCACGTGCCTGGTCTGACCACTAAAGTGGCCTCAGCAAAATAGACAAACCTCATTACACCGCAAAGCTCTTGTGTATATGACTTGATATACAGCAATTAGGTACAGCCTCGGGTGCCTCAGAATGAACATAAAGCTCGATTCCCATGGTGTAATTCCGCTCATGACTTTCAGTTGCAAAGCTGCTCATGCTGCAGAAAAGTGAGCCTGGGTGGAACATGCAGTGCACGAAATCGCAGCCAAAAAATGCACGCAGAACCGCAACGTGTGAATCAGGCGCAACAAACCAGTGATTGCCACCAGTCACAATGGCTGACACTGCCTTGTACCTACTGTTCACAACATGCCAATTTACTGCACACCATTGAACTGTGCAAGTCGTTGGAGGTATAGTGACTCTGCGTCGCAATTACCACATCCACATGGTGTGCACATCATACAATCCACTTGAAAATGCTCCACGTCCATGTTGAAACAATACAAATAAATGTTACGGCAAGCCCCAGTGAAACCACCAGTAGGAAAGTGCTTCCCACAAAGGTAATCCTTATTTGAGGGAACCTAGTTTTCCCTTTTCACAGCATCCACATTCCCGGTAAAATCAGACAAGCAGAAAATGAAAAAAAAAAAAAGAAGAGACCTCGACACTTTTTTCGTTTTTTTTTGTGCAGCCCCAGACTTCACAAGACTATCGTGTTTTAGTGACAAGTCAGGTTTTTACTGGTTTCTACTAAAGCTGCTTAGCAATGCCCGGCTCACTGGTGTGTTTTTGCTCAGAAACCAGACGAGAAGTGAGCCTCAAGCGTCCGAAGTGCGACATAAGAAAGAAGAGTTGGTGTATAGATGAACAAACCATCTACTAAGAAGCAGCACGACACTCAGCATACACTGTAACTTCGCAGTGACCACAGCCGCGCTGCCTGTCTCAAGTACCTGGAAGGCACAACTTCCAGAGTTAGTGTGCATGACATGCTGCATTGTGAATTTGTAAACGCTGGCAAAGGTGTATGGGTGTTACTATTCACTAGACCATAGCAAGTACGTTATCACTGAGCACCTACCGACTTTGAGCTTCAGCGACGCTTACTCAACTTGTGTTTCGAGCTTCTGGCCCGTTCAGACACTTGCACTTTACTCCGACCGACTGAGACAAGGATGGTTTTTAAGCCTCTTAGGATGGATTACGAGAGGATGCACAGCAATGCAGCCGGTCGTAAGCCGTAGCAAAAGTCTTAAAACCAGTTTTGTCTCTGTCGGTCAGAGTCAAGCGCACTTGTCTGAACGGGCGCCTTTACTCAACTTGCATTTTGCCCCATCTAGATTGTTGTTCTTGGCAGATAATATATGGCAGCTCTATTAAGGCAGTAGTGTAGACAGGGGGTCAATCTGCCCCCTGAAGTCACCGTCACCCCCCCCTCCCCCTCCCCTCCCCTCCCCCCCCCCACCCACCCCAAAAAAATATGTATAAAAATCTACAGCCAGCTTTATGGCTTGCTGGTAAACCCCCCTCCCCCGCAAATAATTTCCGACTACGCCGCTGTATCGAGGCATGCACTGCGAACACTTTATGCTCTGTATCAAGTACAGACGCAAAATGGCGCCTCCACTTGAAACAGACAAAGGACACTCTGCAGGTCAGCCTGTCGCCGTACCTTTTGCCACCAGTCGGGCCTCACTCTGTCCCTGTATTCCTTGACGGACTCCTTGATGCAGAAGGGGCTCGGAGGGGGCGTCGGTATATGGGGGGTTTCCTCGACGACCGTCTGCCTCGCACGGTCATCGTACGTAGTCTTCTCGTACCTGGGTTTAGGCATCGATTTTCTACGTTCAAAACCAGACGCCGCACGCAAACCACGTCCGAGCGCGGAAAAAGTCAACCCCTGTATCGTCAGTCAACGGCGCATCAAACTTCGCTGGGCTTCGCACAGTATACACATCAATTTCTGAGGCACAAAGACGTGTCAATCCGGTTCCATCGAGGCGTGCACGCTATTCAATTTTGCGACAGGGTAAGCTACCTCACTACGCCGATTTACATGGATTCCTTCTTTTGTGGTCTTCCTTCTCTTTCTTACCACGGTGAACCGAGCTACTTCATCTTCCCCCTTTGTCATACCTTGCCTGTCACATGCGGTTTGTTTGAGTAAAGAATCTTGGGGTACTTACAGAATTAGGGTTGTTTCATGCGATACGTCGTTCAGGTGGCTTCAGGAACGATGGAGATAAGTGCCGTATTTGCAGTGACAAAGATTACAGTTGAAAGTTCAGAAGCAAAGATGACAAAGACAGCGAGCACGCTCGCGGCCGTCGCACGTGAGCCGGACGGGCGAGGAAGTTGTTTGTTTTGTGCGCCAGAGCCGAAGGAGTGTGTGTCGTGCGTGTCTTCTACGTCACGGGTGGTATCACGTGACATGGCGAGTAAACGATCCGCGACTCGATTTTGGCGTCGCAACCAATAAAATTGCTCTTTGCAAATTTATAGAAAAAATGCACCACGTGTGGGCAACGCTGCACAAAATCGTAGCGCGATAGATTAATAAACCGACTTTTGCGGTCGATTCAAGGAACCTGGCCGATATTGAGATACTATCGACATTTCAGCATTAGCGCGGAATTTTCGAATCGGAGTTGTTGAGGCGTAGAATCTTGTCAAGTCAAACGATGAAAGCACGTTACAGCATGACCAAGGGTTGAGTATTTGATTAGTAGTAGCATAGAGCATGACGCAACAACCGATAGGTTTGGGTTAAATGTGCACAGCTATCGCAGTTCTTTTTTGTTTCGTTTTTACATTACCATCTGCGATTACATCATCATATCCGCTGCATTGACGAAAATACAGAAATAGCGAAGTTAACATTTCTTCATCCGGTCATAAAGTACACTTTATGCATCGAAACATACATATGGGAAGCAACATATTCAAACGTTTTCATACGCGTCAACTCCCATCCTTCATTTTCAGATAACGCACGTCGTGGTAGCGTTATCTTATCCGGGAGCGGGCTGTTGAGAGCGCAAATGAAAAAGGGTACACGAGCGGAAGTTTATCTCTTAGTGCGCATCACATAAAAATATGCGAGCATCGTTCCAGAGATCGGAATCGAAGGACCACCTTTTAGGACGCGGTCGCGTTCCAGACTGGTGTCTGGTGCTGTGGCGTATGCAAGCGCGCTTGCTTGTTTGCGTGCCGTAGTGATATGCTGAAAGACGTCCAAGCACAGACTAAAAAACGCCAAAGTCGTCCACATTCATTCTGCTTGATCGGCTTTGCTGATGATCACAAGGGCACAGAAAGACGACAAAACCTGCGTCATGTGGGGTTTTAGCGCCTCTTGGCTGACACAATCGGACCGAGTCGTAGCACATCAGGTGCGCTGTGATTGACAGGAAAACAAACTTAACAGCCTGGACTGGCTCAACATTTCCTAAATCTTTTTTTTTTTCTGAGTAACTGGAATGTCTGGGCGAATAGATTAAAACAATTAACGTAAACTGAAAAAAAAAAAAAGATAAGATCGTTCCTTCGCAAAATAATGCGTTTATTCAAACCCCATCGACGATGCGTGCATCATATGCATGTTGAGCTTCGTCATCTGGTGCTTGCAGAAGAAATCAGGGTCCGTGAACGCCTCGATGCTTTGCAGCAGGGCTCTGTCAGAAATGAATGAACCACAGGTAACTATAGGAGTACGTCACTCGAGACACAACGCGCAAGATGAACTAGTTTCGAAGGGCACACTGTTCCTTGACAGCAAGGAAACTCGGGCTTGAGATTTCAGCCTAAACTTGGACTGTGCGGAGCACCTCTGAAGACCTGATACACGCTGTAGACAAGGAAAGTTACGCAGTGGAACACTATACCGCTATACTGTTCAGGGCAAATAGTGTTTTCTCCCTGATGATTACGATTTTGTCAAGAATCCCACGTGTCCACGAAAGCGGACTGGCTTTCTCAGCACATTCATTTCACTGCATTGCACTGAACACACATGGAAGAAAGAGACCTCAAACGAAAGAAGCTTCCGTCAAACCACCTATAATCCTCGCTTGGCACCCATATTGTGGTAAACGAAAAAAAGCAGACAGAACCGGAATCGGTTTTAAACAAGTCTGAATCACACGGAAGAGAAACCATACTGGGGTCTGAACCCCAAAACCCAGGGATATGCAAAGCAAGTTTTGGCTTCCCGCGATTGAAGCGACCAGTGCGCTGGCAGTGTAGGTCAGCGTTTCCTTTCTCCTGTAGATGATGCTACGAATGCACTTTTCAAAGGTACAAGCTAAAAAAAAAAAAAAAGAAAAGAAAAAATACAGAGTCTTGGTGCCTCTGGAAATCAAGGACGCCGACTAGTTGCATACAGATTTTAGGGCTTCAAATTGGACTAGATCGCAGTGCGGGGGTTTAGGATAGCCAACCATGCTTTGCCCAGGAAAACACTTGGAGCTGTAGCTTCCATTAATTGCGAGAACAATTAAGACGGACAACAGAAAATAAATTTAGGAGCGGCAGTCGCTATTTTAAAGAGGCAGTAGAGTATACGTACTACTTTGAGGGGCTTTTCGCCTTGCATTTGTCGCAGGGACAATCGCCATCAGCACACTTGCACGAGGTGGTGCATGTGCACTTGGGGTCTGCATCAAGAAATAAGAGAACACACTGAAGAACAGCTAGGGGACCATATCACACGAGCGAATGACGTTTTAGCGAAAAACAGGGGCGTGCGTTAAACCCACCCCCGCGCTGCGTTCATGACGCTTAGCAGCGGCAATCTGCGGTGGCTCATTACAAAAATGTTAACCCACGTGGCCCACCCGAAAACGCCGCTTCGCGGCGGCCGACCATTCGCTAAAGCGGCTTTCGATGAAAAGCCGGCGTTCGCTAAAACGTCTTTCTACCAACTGATTGCCACGCCCGCGCACTGACAGGCGGAAGGAGAGTAGGCGAAGTTACTTCGATATTTATTATTGATTGCGGACAGCGAGAACACGAAATGTCCACGGCGACAACTAGTTGCAGATTTTGAATCGATGAAATCGTCAGATGGATAACATCCAGTTCCAAACACCCACAGGAACCAAGCAAACAGAAAAAAATAAAATAAAAAGAACCGAGAGACATTTGTTGACATTTATCGGTTTTCGCCAGTTGCTGCGAGTGTTTGTTGGAACTACGATGTTATTCATGCGACATTTCATCGATTGAAAATCTGCTAACTTTTCCATTTCCACTGTTTTCTACATTCACTCTGATGTAGGAAACAGTGGAAATGGAAAAGTTAATAAACTACTGAAATGGTGAACTTAAAAAGCGAAACAAAATCAAGGCAAGGAACGAAAAAATTAGAAAATCAAAGACCGACAAATAAAGTCTAAGCAGGAAGTGACAGAAACGACAAATCCAGAAAATGCCAAACAGGATAAAAGTAGTAAACAATGAAAATAACTCACAAAGCGACAAAAAGTAACAATCAAAAGACGTAAAAAAAAAGGCAACGTGAGAAGGCGACAAAAAATGGCTAAGTCAAAAATTGGAAAATGAACTCTGTCACGTGTGTTCAAAGACAAAGTCGCTAACTAGGAAAGCAAAAGTCAAAATCGGAGCCAACTCACCACCACACTTGCAGGCACGGTCCATGTCTTGCTCTTGGAGTTCCTCGGAGAAGGTCTTCGAAATCGCAGGCTCTCTTCGGAGTTTTCCTGTTCGCGCCACGTTTTTATAGCCAGATTTGAAGTCTTCGCGCAGTGCGCAAAAACGTTTGTGATTGGCTGAGGCCGTCCCTCGCGCCGTCTGCAAAACCTAAGCGCCGTGCTCAAAACGGCAGCGAATCAATTCCGAGCAAGCGCCGATTGCTGTAACCTTGGCAACGATGGAAACTTCTCGAACAGCTTCGACTGACGTGCTGATATGAGTCACATTGGAAAAGGTGAACAAATGAAAACAGCGACAACCGTATCACGTGTCGATAGCAGACAACCATTTCTCTTTGTTTATTTGTGTCAAATGAGAATAATACGCTCGTCTGGGACATTCCAAGACAGTGACGTCGAAAGAAAACAAACAAACAAAAAACCTCATTATGTCTGCCGTAAAGATTTGGGAAGGGAGAGAAATGCCCCCCCCCCCCCTTGTCTTTGCGCCAGACATAATGACATAATTCGGGTGAAGAGAATGGTAATGCCCTTTCCCCGCCCGTCAAAAAAAACATGTATACAAACAATTCCAGCAAATAAGCTTCGTGTAAGCGATGCACCGCTCCCTGAATAGGCGAGTGTGCGGTTTAATGTAACAGATCCTTGTTGTGAATTCTTTCATAAGAAAGAACAATATACATTCGAGACATCATATTGTCGCGTCTCTGGAACGTGATTGCGCGGAAAACTTATATATTTTGGGATAACCTTCGCGCTATAAACATTTGACGAAATTTGATCTGACTAGTAAACAGGAGTGTGTGTGATAGTATCCGTTGTGACTATAAGTGAAAGCAACACATTTCCCGAAGACCTCTGTGGATGGCGAAGGACACGGCCACTTACGGCGAATTGGCGCCCTGATTCTTGGTATACATAGGAACGACCTTGTTGATTTGCAAGCGCCAAGCATCGCAAGACGCGACAGTTTTTTCTTTAATTTTTTATCCATCAATGGTTACCGTTTGCATTTTAGCATTCAGCACTATCAGTGCGAATGAGAAGCTTTATTGGTGGCAATGCATTTGAAAGCAATCGGTGGAATAGGAGAAAAATATAATTTCTTTTCTAATAAACAACCATCAAGACGGTGCGGGCGTATCATGATGATGATCATGATTATGAAGTTTACTCTACACTTTACCTCATTGTTGGAAATAAAGCTATTGTTATTCTTGCAAGCACCACAACGTGAGCGCACAAAACCCACAATCAAACAGGCTCACTCGGCCGTAACCGAAACTGAAACTCCAAAATCGCGTCTGGTGACCGGATTTTTAAATAAATGACAAATTAAACTACGTTAATACTATATTTTATTTTAGAAAAAAGAGGTGCGTAATAACTCTACATTACAAAGGTAAATAATGTCTACACCAAACTGCCCAAATCTCTTGCTGTTGTTGTTTAGGCCTCAAGAAACCAACAGAATCCAATCCAAGTATCGAAGCGAGGGAAGCGAGCAAGCCGACTCGCCCGACTCGCCCGACTGCCGACTCGTCCGTCTGTTGTCTTTTGGACGTTGCTTGATCAATGCGGATTCTTGGGCGAGTTGGTATTGACACTTGGATAACATAATTGCGCTTCACGACAGGGACGAAGAGTAGGAACGAGACAACATAATGCGCATTGTGTTGTCTCGTTCCTACTCTTCGTCCCTGTCGTGAAGCGCAATTATGTTATCCAAGTTACTTGATCGCTTACTTTGTAGGTTAGTTCGTTGTCATAATTTCCGCGAACGCTGAGACTACAGCCACCGAGCGTGTGCTACTTTCTGAGAATACTCGTAGAATATTTCCTCCCTTTCTGCGTGAAAGCTTAACGGCTGTCGGAGTGAGGGAATCGACCTTACGGTGAGCTGCTGTTCTGGACATATTAACATCCTCTAAACATTACCTGTGCAGCTGTGCTTGGGGTTGTGCCATTGCTGCACACTTAATGCAATGTGCAGTGAATAATCTTTTCTTTCTTCTCATGTTGACTTCTAAGATTTAGGAAGTGTAAGTTACGTGAGAGTTCCAAAATCCACAACCACAGTGACGGCAAGCCGAGTGTGACGCATCGCCGTGTAAGTTATTGATCCATTTGCACTATCAGTGGTCATCTCCGCGACCAGAAACAATTCACGTCGCCCGTGTCAACATTTTCTAGAGCCTTTTGCAGTGTTAAAAACTGCAGGGGAGGCTCTGCCCCCCGAATTCCCAGGGAGCGACGACGCCACCCAATGCCAACTTTACTAGACTAGGTCAGTTTTGGAACTCCTGCGGAAAAGGGGTACACCCCTCCCCTCCCCCCTTTCCCTTCACTCCGCCTCCCGTCGTTTGAAGTGCCATCTAGATTGTAGTTGCAAAACTGCATTCCATAAAGTATGGTGAAACGCCATCTAGACGCTGTGCATCAAAACACGCATTCCATAGAATACACAACAGTCTATCATAGCAGCCCTCCTCAAAGCGGTGGCGCGTCGAACGACAGGAGGCGAAGCCCAAAGGGGGGGTAGGGGGAGGGGTATTGCCTGTGCAAGTAGCGTTTATCGGCAGTTCCCTAACTGAAGCTAATCTAGTAACATTGCCCAATGCTAACGCACCATTTCTCCGACGTCACATAGAGAAAGGAACATCCATCGGCACAGTTTGTTCAAAATTAATGCACTGAAGCTTCAGCACAGAGGAGCTAGGACGCTGCCATGACAGAGACACTTGCCTCCGCTCGCTTTTCTTGCTGGAACTTGTACGACCATCCACCAGGTTTGCGATGTCTGACAGCATGACAGTCCAGCTCACTCATCTCTAAGTTCAGCTCCTGCGGCATCATTCGTTGCCACATCGGGACCGATGCATGGGAGAGGTAGGAAGGTGAACACACCAGTCCGAGATGCCTCCCAAGTACCATACTTATAGTGATGGGCATGCAGCATTAGGTAGAGGGAGTTCCCTTCTTGATTCAGAGCCTTTGGTTCACAAGTGTATAGTGCATCATTGTATTAATTTAAAATGCATATTACAATCATTTGTGTAGTAAACCTGTGTTGCAGCATCTCACTTGTGACGCCATGCAGAGATATTTATGTTGTGGTGCGGTGTCTATTCCAAAGGTAAGAGTTTCATATCTAGGATTCGTGTTTTCGGTAAATACCGATAGACCTCAAAAATGAACCCCCGAGTTGGTTTGATCGAAATAGGGGAACCCGATAAAAAACCCGAGTTTGAGCTGTCAACTCCACGAGAAGAAATTTTGATCTATGGTTTTGTTTCCAGTTCACCTGGAACACAACCTCCGACAAACCACCCTCGAAGCTCCTGTTTTCTTCGGAAGCAAACACATTTTCTTTTTTTTATTATCATTACGGAGACATTTTTCTAAGTATATTCGGGCCACGCATATGTCCCTCGAAGGTTGGGAAATTATACGTTTGTGTACCATTTTCTTCAATATAAACCCCGATTATCCCCGACTTTCTTGTCGGACACCAATGATTAATGCCGAAAGCACAAAATCTGTAGGATAAAAATAAACCCCTAAACAATACCCCCAAATTTGAAGAAAAATGAACCCCGAAAACATGAAACCATAATCGTATTGTATAAAGCATCTTTTGTTTTCTTTTCAGCAACTCTCTCACC
Organism: Ixodes ricinus; assembly: GCA_037355805.1. NCBI lineage: Eukaryota > Metazoa > Arthropoda > Arachnida > Ixodida > Ixodidae > Ixodes > Ixodes ricinus. Next base: position 28,244 of record JAZHYW010032218.1, on the reverse strand, counting down.
TGTCCGTGTCCAAAGAGTGACGATCACCCATGACCGATGGGCATGGCGGCTCATTTCATATCTCCCGCGGAGTTCTCACGCTCTGCACTAACTTGTAGATAGTTAGGAGACTACAGTTTTGGCTTTTTGTGTTTCTCTTTCTCTTTCTGCAGGACAGCAATTTTTGATCTATGCATGAAACTGATGGCACGTCGTCGTTTGAGACTGCCATAGCCGCTTCCATATGCCCGTCATGTGCTTGCAAGAGTGGCGAATCCTCCATTGATTTTTCAGATAGCAGCAGTGGGCCTGATGATGAAGCCAGATCATCATATTTCAATTCTGATGACCTGTGCTTCTTCACTTCATTGAGAAACTTGACTAGATTTGTGGTAGTTCAAAATATTTTTTGAGCTAGAACTCTAGTTTTTGCAGTGCTTTTGTTGTTAAAATGAGAAAGATTTTGCATATTTAAAATCTTTTTGTCAGTTTTTCTTTTGAGATAAGTCATATTGTCACGAATGACAATTAATGAGGTGACGAATCACTGAAGAAAACTAAACATTGATTGTGGCAAACTTGTGCCCAAAACGAAATCGAAGACTAGCGTGTGATGGCCTGAAGCTGAGCTGGTTGATTCATTGCTATGTATAGTGCCAGCTGAACATAAAGAGAAGGATTAGAGAGAGACAGAAAGGCATACACACTGCTGGACTAGCAACTGTGTTATAGATAATCTTTTTGTTCATCTATATTGAGTTTCACTTTCTCTTTTTCTTTATCTACATCTACATTGCATTTAATTTAATTGAGGAACTTCTTCCTCTTCTTCTAGTCCTATAACCGAGCACCTTCCTCGTCTTTCATTTGTCTGCCATGGGTGCGGCCCCTCTAAGATACACAACTTCCTTATGGTGTAGCGCGATGGAAGGCGCACTCACACAATTGTCCACCATGGCGTTATTAGCAAGGCCCTCCAGGATTTCTCAAGCGAACTTGTGGCGGTTTCTTGCCAGGATGTTTAGGCTAGAAAACTCTGGTACACACTAACATACGACAATGGGTGGATAGGTGCTCTGCTGCTGTGGCGGCCTTCACCGAAGCTTTCCCGTCGCAGGCAGTGATGGCGGCGTAACAGCAGGATTGAGCGCGCAAGTGAGACTGACTCCGGCTTGCCACGCGGAGCCGTTACGTACACATGTGGGCTTCTGGAACAATTGGCGTAGAAGGTTTCGGTAGCATAGAGCATTCGGACCTTGAACAAGCGTCAGGGTTCTCGAATTTACCAGAATGCGACATTTAGAGAAATAACAGAAATGTATGTCTGCTCCCAGGAATCGTACCTCGGCACTTTTCGTGGGAGCCAAGCACGATAACAGTTCGGCTGCAGACGCGCGTGGCAAAAATCTTTACCCAATTTGTACAGATTTTCGGAAAACAATTGTGTTTGATGAATTATATATTGCATTATGATTCAAGTCTCTGTTTTGATGTCTGTATCATTCAAAAGCCCATTTATTTAGCTTCATTTCTATGTACAGCATCATATTATAAAGCTAATGGTTTCTCCAGGAAATGAGCATAATGGAAAGCCGCACAAGACAGGCATTTTCCCCATGGTCAGTAAAAAAGTTAAGAAATTTTGGATGCAGTGATAATCGTGACTCCTTCTGAATGCACCTTTATTGACTTTGCTCATGTGATGTCACACACAATTTATTTTACTCCCGAATATTACGTAAAAGCGAGAGGAAAGCCATCTTTCTGGTAACTTCTTCATACAAGATGCATTTTAGTTTCATCTTTCTTTTCTCCAACTGTTTTGTACTTGAACGTAATTTTTATTTATTATTTTATTTATTTCACAATACTGCAGCCCCGTTAGGGCCCAGGCAGGAGTGAAGGGAAAAAAAAACGAAAAGGGAAGGATGGCACAGTTCAGTTCCTTCGGCTTTTCTGTTCCTTCTTGTGGCCTTCACCACGAGACTGACCAGTACCTACACTCTAAGCAAGCCTGGAACAATAACCGCCTACCTCTGACATATTTACTTGCAGTATCCCATAAAAGCTACACTTACAAGACAAATTCCACCGGAAGGAACTCAAGCTTCTCGACAGCAACGTAAAATTAATTATTTAAGTGCCTTCAGCCATCTTCAAGATTTTTTCTTAGAGTGGGATGAAACAAACAAATCAGCTCGCCTGCGCACCAGCTCGCCTGCGCACTCACTGCATAATCAAATCAGCTCAGTTTTTGTCTGCTATAGATGCTACTAATGTTGGTACCATTTGTGGGAAAGCGAAATGGGCAGTGCATTAGATGGAATATTTTTTTACTTTTCTCAAGCCTATTCGCACTAGTGAGACCCAAGTATACTCTCAGTCAGCACCACTGGCCCAAAACCTTCCTTATCGCAGTGTGATGTTTGACGATGAAAGCGGAGTTATTCTTTCAGTTTCGTTTGCAAAACCTTATGATGTACTCGAGGGGAATTGCAGCGTTGACATAGTTGAGGGAATTCCCGCTTTGCGACGATAGTCTAACGCGACTCATGGATTGGACAGGAGCACTGAAAGAGCACTGGACTTAGGCTTGTGACAATCAATGGCTCGGCGAACGTTTGGGTAGCGGCTCGTGTCCAGTCGCTGTGATGATGAGACTAGCCGAACTCTAAGCGCTTCTTCTTTGCCAACTCCAGCTCGTGGCTATGATGAACTTTTGCGGCATATTGTTAGCACTAAATCAGATGGCCGTCCGTTCTGGCTACGATTCGAGGGGTGGGCACTGCTAGTTTTTGCTAATTTTTTTGTTTTTTCTGACTGCCATATGTATTTTTTTATTGTGCGTGAGTGCATGCTTTCTTGATATTAATGCATTTATGCTTTCCTCTTGTTTTCTTCTTTGTTTTGTATGTTTTGCTGACTGTTTCTTTTTATTATTATGTTAGTGCCCCTTGTTTCTTCTTTGTTTTGTATGTTTTGCTGACTGTTTCTCTTTATTATTATGTTAGTGCCCCCTCCCCTTGAATGTCCTCAGTGATGACCTTTAAGAGTAAAATAAATGAACGAATGAATGAAAACCTAATGCCCGTTTCATTGGGCACAAACTTCAAGGACGAATTATAAGCGGTATTCAGTTACTCTCTAAGCTACTCTGGGCACGACTATTAACACCTAAAGTCCAGGGTTCAAGACGGAGCATCTAACCCCAAGAAAGGGATCCTGAGCTTGCAGTACTTTCATGTCTAACGTCTCAAAAGCGAGGTGTTCCCAAAATGTGAATTGTGTTTAGGTCGTCTCTGGCTTTTGAATTTGCCCCAAACCTTTGGTACTGCTGCATCTAATTGTGAATCATTTCATGTGCCAATCTAGGTACCCACTGAGACAAGTTTGGCGTCTCGGGCAGTAGTGCCAGGAAGGAACATTGGGCATTGGGCAGGCACGATTGGTCGAAGACGATCACATTCGATAAGTATGCAGCTTGGGCACAAGTCTAGCTTTGTGTATGATTGAATGCACCATCTTTCAGGTGGTGATACTTTGCCCGGACTGTTCTAGGAAATAGCGAAAGGCAGTACTCACTTAACGGCTGAAGGGTCGTTATTCTGAAGCATAGCTTATTTGGTGACTAGGATTTATATTTGTCTTGGAACAGAGAGTTTTTGTTGACTGATGATAGGCCTGAGGTGCGATGTACATTGCAAAGAGCTTTCAAACTTATGCAATTTGTTTTCCCTTTCAGGTTTGAGGTATACAAGTTTCAGCATTCTTACAAACATTTACGGTGAGGCCCACATTAAGCCGTGGCAAGGTCCCTCCGCAGATCTTCGGAGATACAGGCATTGTGCGGACCTTCAGAGTTGAATCGTCAGAAGCAGCATTGAAGTCGCCTGGAATCTGCCATCTTGTTTCTTGGAGCATTTCATAGGATTACACACGAAGAGCCTTGTGTCAATTTAAGTCTTTTTAATGTGTGGGTCATCTCACGCAAGGCTGTTACTGGGACTTGCATGATACGTGAGCCTGTAGGAGTTCTATTCTGTGATACTGATTTGGTGAAACACTTTCATATTTGTTTTCTGATTACTCTGTAGTGTGTATTATAGCACAGTAATTCTTTGTCGGAAGATGCTTTAGTGCTGTTGACACCCTAGGCGAAAATCAGTCCACTTCCAGCTGGATCATAGAACTGGAAATGAGGCAGTCCAGCTGGATTCCAGCTGGGTCCAGCTGGACCCAGCTGGAATCCAGCTGACTACCTCATTTCCAGTTCCATAATCCAGCTGGAAGTGGACAGATTTTACGCCTGGGACTTCACTACCGATTGCTTCATCAGCCACTTTTTCACGTGGCGTACCTTTGACAGATGTGTCTGAACTACTCTTTGCCTCAGAGATGTCTCTTTAAATTCCATTACAATATTTAACATTGACTATAAACATATGCACAACGTTATTATTATTTGTCCTACACTCAGTTTGGTTAACAGGACCTTGACCCATTTATTTACTTTATGAATTCATAGATTTTAGTATTTTCTCTATGCTGCTCAGTATTATGAGTACCATATTATGTTGTAGCTTATACTTATCACACTTACTACAGTATAGGTAGTTTACTTTACTGTGGTAACACCATATTCATGGAATATCTGTAGAGTTTGAAATTCAATATTGAATACCATAAAAAAAGATTGTTTCCTCATTTAAATTGCACATTGTTGGGGGGGGGTTGTATATCCCTGAAGTAATGAAAACTCGGATTGATAAGCTTTTTGCAGACATGTATGCCATGGTTTCTTTGAAGTTAAATATACAGGAATCCATATCCCCAAATTACTTTGATGAAGGATATATCCACATTGCCCCCCACTCATTCGTTGGTTTTATAGGAGGCTGTTTCAGGTTCGGTTCCTGATGCATAAGGTTCTCGGTTGTAAACTCCTGTCATTCACCACCTTCATGTTCTTTGTAAAGACCACTTTTCTCACATCCACAAGCTAGTTCGCAAGTTTTGTCTACACAAGTCTTACAAATTTTGTTTCAGAGACCGTCAGCTAACCTTGTGTACGGGCACACTTAACCTAACGTTCTATCAATCGTAGTGTGTTGTTTTGCAACAGTTGTCAGTTCGCTTTTTAGTGAGAAATGGAAAGGACAAAGGCTGGTTCTTACATGCATCCCAGCACTGAATCAACGCGATGAACAGAGTTTATGCAGTGCTGACTGAAACGTAACTTGGCACTGATGCAGCTCTGTATGACTAATATAGCGCAAAGTCAGTGCTGCATGAACAGGATCAGTGCTATTTCCAGCACTGATGTATAGCTCTGAGCAGTGACATAGGCAGGGAGGCGGTTTGGGGGGTCAGAGCCCCCCAAAATCATAGCTCTTTATTTTTTATTTTTTAGCAAAAGAGGACAAATATTGAATGACTATCGAATCATTCCAGCCAGCCGGGGGTTGAGGATGGTCGTGTCTGTACCCATGTATCGTACAGTGCACCGACTACTACATGCAAAGATAAGGCAAAGCCCCCCCCCCCCCATGTAGCACTGTGGTGTAGGGCGTGTCCTCCCCAAAACAGTTGCAGGGTTATTTTTCGTCGTAAAAATAAACGACGCATCGCCGAATGTCCATTCTCTGACCAAATGAAGTGCTAGCAGTCCACACCAGGTGCCAAAGTTTCAGAATGAACCGTTACCTTGTTCAAAAGTTAGTGATTTTCTGAAAATCTTAATGTGCAAATGGGGCCCATTCTTGGTAACTGGCGCAGTTCAGCTCCATGTATTCGAGGGCTATGTCAGTGGACATTTTCCCATTGAAAATTTAGAAAAATCGCTATAACTTTAATAAGGTAACGGTTAGTTTTGAACAGAAAACCGCCAGTGTTACATTTTGACCGAGAACGAGCGTTCAGCAACACAATTCATTTAGATGGTAAAAATAATATTTTTTTTTGGGGGGGTGGGAGCGGGGGAGCGTATTAGACGCTCCACGTGTAGTACTGATGCGGAGCTCAATGAAAACAAATTCAAGGCACCGCCGGATAACCGAACGCCGCACGTTTGTTGCAGATGCCGTCCGACGCCGCCCATGCGTGCCCGATCTCCAGCCCGATCACGTCGGCAGTTACGTGTTCAGAACCGTGTTCAGCGTGAACAAGCGGCCGATCGGGCGGAGGACCGTGCGGCCCTGCACGGCGCTTCCGAGTGGGCGCCGCTTCGAGTGTCGCTTCTGTCCCAAGACGTTCATGTACAAGCACCACCTGATGGACCACATCCGCACGCACACCGGCGAGCGGCCGTTCAAGTGCCACCTGTGCGCCATGTCGTTTGCCCGCAAGTTCACGCTGGTGGAGCACACGCGGCGGCACACGGGCGAACGCCCGCACAAGTGCGACTTCTGTCCGCTCAGGTTTGGGTCGAGGTCGTCGCTGACGCAGCACATGAAGAGGTGCCGCAACGGGTAGGGGAGCCCTGCTATTGAACGATTTCACATGGCGTATTTCGAGCTCCTCGCCGGACGCCATGCTGGTGAACTTTTGCCGTGCGTCTTTCCCTGTTTCTGGGGCAGTGTTTTCCAGCTCTGTCGGTTGTTTTAGCGTCGCAATCGATTGCGTCTGCTGGAGCAGTTGGTGACAAAGGAGCACCGTTTGACTCTCGACGTTCATACGTATCGCTCTTTATTCTAACTTATGACGAGCCGGCGATCGAGAAGTCGACCTATCGGCAGCCATAAAGGCCCCAGCAGGCCCCAGTAGATTCTGAAAGGAAGCGAATCGGAATAAGCATGAATTTCTGCATCGTAGATATGTTCCCGGTCATACTTGGAGAGTTCTGTCGTCGACAGACTCGCTCATCGTGCTTCAGTGTTTCACCAATGCCAAAAACGATGGTAATAACAAAATTTTGGTGGCGATGCAAGCTAGTCGGCGCATACTTTGAAAAATGGAACACGGCATGCCAACGACGAGGACGCAAAGTAAAATGGACACAGGACTAGTGGTGTGACATTCAACTGACACGGTTAATAGAAAGAAACTCAAACAACAGCAGTAAACAACTTAGTCATGATCTATTAACAAATGTCAATGAAGGCAATCTCCTTCCAATGTAAATAAACCGATGTTTGGCTGACCCATTGGTCATACATCCTTCTTTTTTGATGGTGTAAGCTTCTAGAATTTCTCTGGCACTCTGATACCTGCCCCTTTTAATGATGATGTTGTTTTTAGTCGGGGCGACACTCACAATCTGCACAGTGTAGTGGAAGGTGTCTTTCCCTCTGTCAGTCGCAGGGTCCGGTCATGCCTCTCATTCTCAGGTTTATGCACCTTACTGTCTGGCCAATGTACTCTCGTCTGCAAGTCGGTGGAGTCTTGTTAACAACACCTACCACAATCTGTATACTTTTTTTTCTATGTTTTACTGTACACATGTGCTTATTGCCACTCTTGTTTGCAACTCTGGGGCACAGTTGTGCCAAGTTTTGGGGTGCCGAAAACACCAGGAGTACATCACACCCAAGTGCTACTTTTTTAATGTTGTGTGAGACCTTATGGATGTATGGGGAAACCGGTGATCTCTCCTTGAGCCTTTCTTTATGTACTTGGGGGCTGCTCTAGCTATGACGTGCCACCATTCAGTGTCTGAAAGTTTCGGCAGGCAGATGGAGAGGCTAAAATCGGCGGGATTTTCAATGAGTGTTGTGTTGCCTATAGCAGAAACCTTACTCAAGAAGTTAATGGAAGGCCCCCAAGTATGTGCAGAAAAGCTCAAGGGGAGACCGCTGGTTTTTCCATACATTCATAAGGTTCCGCACAACATTAAAAAAGTAGCACTTGGGCATGCATGGTGTTTTCAGCATCGTCAAAGTTGTGCCCCAGGGTTGCAAGAAAAAGTGGCAATAAACCCACGGGTACAGTAAAACTAGCTATACAGATTGTACTGTAGATGTTGTCTACAAGATTCCGCTGACTTGTGGACGAGCGTACATCGGCTAGACTGGAAGGTGCGTAAACCCGAGAATGAGAGAGCATGACTGAACCCTGCGATCGACAGCGGGGGGCACTGTGCAGATTGTAGGTGTCGCCTTGACTTTGATAAATTTACCATCACTGTAAGGGGTGGGAATAAGAGTGCAGAAAAATTGTAAAAGCTTGCGCAATTAATAAAAAGAGGAGGATCGATGTGTCAGCCAAACATGAGTTCATTCATATTAGGAGGAAATCCCCCTTCCTTGACATGTGTTGATAGACCACAACTGTATTGTTTACCGCTGTTGTTTGTGTTTATTTCCATTAAACGTACTATCAGTTGAAAGTCGGCGCTAGTCCTGTGTCCTTCCATTTCTTTGTCTCCTCGTCGTTTGCTCGTTGTGTTTGATTTTTGAAGCAATAACTAAGCCATGTTGGTGAACTTTGCATGTAAACAAATGGCAAACGTGTCAGACTCTGTTCATCAACGCGGTGGAACGTTGCTTGCTCAAAGGGAAATGGCGTCTCATAGAACCGCCCTTTACAGTGGGCTCATGATAATTCAAAATCGGTTATTTAATACTTCTGGGTAATTCAAACAAATTTCAAAATTTTGCTTGTTGCGCTAGGTTTTTAATATATTTATAAGCTGATTAATTCAAACGTTGTTTTTGTGCAAGTCATACTTTTTGTTTTTACAGCCCCGTTGAGCATGCTTCTTTCCGAGCACCGGTGCCTTGTGGAGAAGCAAGTCTGTGTTGCTTCTCCGCAGTGCACCGGTGCTTGGCAAGAAGCGCGCTCAACGAGGCTAATAGTCCACAATAGACTAGTTTTATGGTGGATGGACAAACTTGATTTTGTTTTGAGGTGTCCTGTGCTGTCTAAACAGTCCATAATAGACAACATCTTTTAGGGATGAATAAGTTGATCTCATACACTTCACCAATGTTTCATGTGGATACAGTGGCACACAGTAAGACTGTGTAGAGGAAATCATCAAATATCTGCTTTGTTGGTATAGCCATCCATATAACAAATCATAATTTTACCTTGCATCATATTTACATGAATTTCTGATAATTCAAACTTCTGATAGTTCAAGCAAAATTCGTGACTTCCTGGAGTTTGAGTTAATGAGGGTCTACTGTAGTGGAAAGCAATGTAGCAAAAGTGTGCAGTATTGAATAAGTATGGTTGTCGAAAAGAGTAAACTTTGATTGTAGGTTTAGAGGCCGCAGGGTTATATGGTGTCTCTGCAGAAGGTTCGGTAGCACGCTCCAGGGTGGGAGTTGGCTCTGGTGGCTCTTACCGTCTGCTTTAGTATGTCAGAAGGTGAAATGGAGAATAATCTAGTCCTTCACATCCGTCATGCAGCACTAATTACACAACTGCATGTCCATATGATGCTCTTTCTGATTTTAAATGAGCAGAGATCAGGGATGAAGTTACAGATGTAATGAACGCAGGGTATCATGAAGGAGAGCTTAAATATGCTTGTCCCACTAGCGCGACAGTCGTCCCACTAGAGCAACAAACAGCAACAAACAGCGACACACGACAACGAGCGACAGATGACACCGACGGACAGCCTGTTTGTCGGAGTCCGCCGTCCCACCTGGCGGACACGACGGACACGACGTCAAACACGGGGAAAAGGAAACTTGTTTTCTAGTCGGACTGGAGTTGTCAACAAAACACTTAAAAATACAGAGACAAACCGAGTCTGGCAACGCGGTTTTCGTGTTTTGCTTTTTGGGCATAAAACGCGCCGACAAACACGGTGAAAGTGGAGATGATTACTTTATTTCTTGATTAAAGCTTCCGCTTGTTTTCATTTGCCGTTGGCGACTTTACACAGACAGGCGTGACAATCGACACCAAACTTTTCCCGAACTACAATTCCCAAATCATTTTTTGGGTCGTTCGAGGCATTCTAGGTGAGCGCCACGGAATTTCACGCCGATTTTGAGGATGTTTATAACTTCATATCCGAATGATCGAGGGCAGGCGTTTTCGGGGGACGATACGGCATCCCGATTATCACAGAACGGGATGACAAGTCTCTCGGTTTCCGGAATGGCTTGCCGCTGAACTGGCGGAACGTCGTGTCCTACTTCGTGGTGAGCGGTCTTACTTTGGTCAGTCCTCGCACATTGGTGTATCCATCCTGATGCAGGGGCGTAGACTTCGGCGTCTTGAAGCACCACCTCGCGCACCAAATTTTTGCGAGCAAAACCAGCTACAGCGAATTCCCTTTCGCAACACAACCCTCAGCAAGCAAGCCGCACCCGCGACTACTACGAGCAATCCAGGAACCGGAACTGCGGGAGCAGGAACGATCAGTGGCCGCTAAGGACTGAGTCACGAAAGAAACGGGAGGAAGGGTAGAAGGAGGGTGGGAAAGAGAGCAGCAGAAGGCACAAGCAGGCGAGGAGGATAAGTTTGTCTCCGAGAGATGTTCCTCGGTGGGACTGCTTGTTGCGCTTCAAGTCCAACGACATACAAGAACTCGTCCGTTGTCAATGGTTTGTCGGCGCTTGTCGGCATTTGTCGCGGGTGTTGGTCGTTGCAGTGGGACAGCATTAACAACACAAAACTTTGTGGTGTCGCCGGACAAAAATCGGTGTTTGTCGCTCTAGTGGGACGAGGCTTTTACGGTTACAAGCATTTTGGGAACTTCTATACCGAACATACTAGTGCAGTAAAAATTGTTTCATTAAAAAACTGATTTGACTGAAGATGGGTTCCAGTATGCCATAGTTTCCAAGCTATAGTCCATATTTTCCAAACAATAGATGTTTAAATGTTGAAAATTTACGCGGTGCGTACTGTCTACAGGTGTGAAATACACAAGGATTTGTTTTCTCGAGATCTTTTGATATGACGGATTTTGTGAATGACAGATTAGGTTCCAAATGAATTCTGAATGATACAAGCTTCTTTGTGCACCCATAAAGGGGGCACTTTCTTAAGCTGTTCTGTGTATTAGAATATTTTATCTGTGGACTATGCTCTAGGTGCAGACTATGCCGGGTACAGACAATGCCATGCGTGCAGACCATACACTGGGTGTGGACTATTGTCTGGAGAGTAGTCTGGTTTGATTTGGAAGGTTTTGACTCGTGTGTATAAACCCCTTCTTTATGAGGAAACGCTCGTATCATCTAAAACGTAGCATGCAACGAAAAAAGAAAAGCTTATTTTAATAATTGTTTTTGAATCTTTTGAAAAGATCAGTGGGGCAAGTGCATCCAGAGAAGGTACGTTGTTCAAGAATAGTTTGGTCCAGAATTCCGTGAACATTTCAAATGTTGGTTCTACAAATGCGATGTGTTTAGCACACTATACTCCAGGTCACTAGTTGTGTGCAGTGCAGGCAAAGGCAACACCGGGCAAAGAGAGAAAGGGTGAGCACGAGGAAGGCGGGACGGGAGGGAAGGGCTATGGAGGACAAAGTGAGAAGGAGAGGGTACTAGGAACGTTAGAGAGGAGAGGAGGTTTCACTCCTCCTTTCCAGCCTTCCTAGTGCTTGCCCTTTCTCCCCTCACCTTGCATAGCCTTTGCCTGTACTGCACACAACTACTGACACGGAGTATAGTGAGGCTCACATAGGCTAATTGCAATTGTTCACCATAGGTTCACCATGGGGTATTTGAATGCATCAGTGATAGAGTCCTCGGATTGCTTGGGGGTCTGCTTTAGATATCAGAATTTTGTTGTAAGCTAGCACGAAACACTAAATTACTAGTAGTCGTGTAGTGCTTAGGTATTTGTATTGAAACATCTAGACAACTGGCTCCCCTCAAATTAGGAGTAAGTAGCAGTCAAGTGCAGGGTAGGCTGTATTGTTTGGTGCATTCACTGGGAAATCCCCAAAGGAATGGTTATCAATGTTTGCTACTTTTCATTTGTCGCTTTTCCTGCAGTGCACCAGAGCACGCGGGCAGAAGTGCCCTTTCAGATTGTGTTCATCTTTTATGTTTGTATGTGACAGTTGGTCTATGACTTGGCACCCCTTGCTAGTTTTTCAGGTGATGTTGTGTGATGGCTGTGGTACCAGTTCTTTTGCACTGTGTTAGAGAGGAATTATAAAATTGAGTATGCCTGTTCCTTGGTTTTGTTTCATCTCCTGGCATCAACTTTTTCTTGGTGCTTCCCCTTTCTAGTCAGTTTGAAGTTTAACTCTTGTATATTACACTCTATTTTTATTCTACTTTTATGGCTTATTCACGACAGTCTTAACGAAACTAAGATAAATGTGGAATAGCTTTTTCTTGTATCGGATGAACGGTCACATTGACTGACAAATGCTTTCTGTTTGCCAGTGAGCTACACACAAGTTATGTAGGGGTCGTTGTTCCTATATGAAACCCTGCATAGCTCGTAGTTGAAATGTAGCTTCGGCCAAGTAATGAGCTGGCTTGTATTTCGAAACTTGTTAATTTGACAGATTGCAAGGGTTGTAGTGCTACTATCAAAGACCAGCATGCTGTTTGTTTTAAATTTATAATCAGGCTCTTCAATGTGTTCTTGTGAATCAGTCATCATATGGTGGGCTTGTGTGATTTACTTCACCTCATAGTATGAGTGAAAATATGCAATATGGTTCCTATAGCATTCTTTTTCAAATCATGTTCATTGTGTGTGATCTGTGACAGCAAGCAGATTGCCTTTTTCCAAAATGTAAAGTTTTGATAGGTGAACTGGAAACTGATCTAAGGGTGGCTGTGAAGTTTAGAGTGTGCTTCGTGGTTTCTAGGATATCTCGCTTGTCACGCTTATAATAATAAAAGCACGGGGATGTACTCGGTAACTTGAATGCTTTGGGTTCTAACATTCAATTTTTTTATGCACTGTCGAAGAAACCTGCAAATAGGTGAGAGTCCATGTTCATCATGAGCAGCAACGATTGCAAAGCACCATGCATGTACCTACAACTGTCCTCTACTTTGGATGCTGTTCCTCAGCTAAAATAGCCACATATATTTTTCGAATGTCTATCGGAAACAGAAGACTGATACCATGTGTGCAAGTCTGAATAATGCCTTAGTAGTCGCTGCTAACTTTTTATATTTTATCTCAGTGACATCAGTTTTTAAGCCGAGCTAATCAGGATGATTCGAAAGTCTGATACCTTCATCTCGGCCCTTTGCCAGGACTGAGACGAAATCGACATCTGCGATCGACATCTTGATGCACAGGAATGCCCACTAATATCTAAGTAATTCTGAAATAATACCTGGATCTCCAGAAGCTGTGCTGATAAATCAGGGTGTCCATATTTGGATAAAAAAAAAATGGTTAACGTCAACTTTGAAGCAAAAGCGTCTTCACTCTTACCATGTTTCATTACATGGCTTCACATAATATCGCATCAAATGCCATTGGTGGCCTTGCCACCGAGCACATACCTTTCGAAGTATACTTTACGCACCACCAAATTTGTTTTTCTTTCCAAGAAAGCTTGAGAATGACGACCAGCATGACGCGATGGCGTCACGTGCAAGCCATGTACAGCAGCGTTTCCATACTCGCATTCTCCCAATTTCAACAATATTGATGCCATTTTTTTTTTTGCCAATCCAGATGAGCCACAACCAACGTCGACACCTGAGCTATTGGCAGCTGCCCAACGGCCACCTTTACTCAGATGTGATGCCTGCGGATGTCTTACCCTCACTCAAGACCGGCTTAAGCAGCACAAGCTGACCCAGTGCATAGTCTCGCAACGGGGAGCCTTCCCTCAGAGAGGTGGCCAGACTTTCCGTGCCCGCGGTCAAACCCGACCGGCGCCATTCTCCAGCGTGACTCGGAAGACCATCATGATGGCGCAGATCTTGGGACGCATTGGCCAACGTCGAGGGCAGTTGCGCAGTTTCCTGTTGAATCGACAGCAGGCAGGTCGGGGACAGTCGAGTCCAGGACAGTTGGGTCCAGGACAGCTGGGTCTGGGACAGTTAGCTCCAAGACAGTTAGCTCCAGGACAGTTGGGCCAAGGACAGTTGGGCCAAGGACAGTTGGGCGCAGGCCCAGGACAGTTAAGCCACAGGCCCTTTGTTCGGGAAGTGGTTGGCCGAGGGCCAAGTCATCATAGATGCCCTTTTTGTCCGAGGGTATGTGCTTATCTAAATGATCTTGCAAGTCACATCAGGGAGGATCATGGCCATTAGTAGTTTGTGGCCTGGCCTGGACCTGGGGATTGAGCACCAGACCAGACAGGTTGGTCTCACTGTCACGGAAAGCATCATTTGCATTTAAGTATATCCGAGTGTTTCAATACACAACGTAGCATCTATTCTTTTAGTTACCTTTAGGGTTTTAAAAAGCGTCTTTGCTTTTGTGCCCTAATGCCTCTTTACATGCATTTGGTGTCGCTTGAATAGGTCTCTGCCTGGGGACAAAACTCGCAAGCAATGTAAATGTCCTGCAAAGAAAAGTTCTAGTAAGGAAACACTAAACAAATTGTTATCTGACTTGTTTATCATGTTGTGCCATTCAGTTCTTTTTTTTTTTTTACTCTGTAGTATTAATATGAACCTCTAGAAGACAAGAAATGAGCACATCTCTGTAAAAGTGAGCACCTTGATGCATGAAAGGAACAAGGATATGCTCCGAGGTCTTACCATGCTACTGTAACCGGATCATATTAATAAACACAGTTTCATTCTTTCCATGCAGTAAGTCTCAAAGTGCATAGTGGAATTGCTTGACTGTTTGAACCTCATACTTTGATGTGGAAAACCATGTCTGCCAAACCTGAATGCAAACAGTAAAAAGCTGTGTCGGACAGAAAGATCAGCATCTCTAAATAGCAAGCCGACGTCTCATCTCTCAGAGATTTATTTTGCGTATTTAGGCCTTCAGGCTGTTAAGTAGCACTACGTGAAAGTGCTGGTTTGTTCTGTAGAAACCGATAGGATGGTACTCTACATATTTTATGCACTTGAGTTGCAGGAATGAAGCCGCCATCACCAAGTCTATTGTCCCATGCTGTGTAAACTATCTCCGTCTCAATGGGCTTCGTCATTGTCGGCACTGTGACACAACTGCTATGAACTCCCTGGACAAGTGGCCTGGTCGCTTGTGTTGGAGGCATTGAATAGATGACAGCATGCTTCTTGGACACCATAGTAGTTGTGGCTTCCAATGGCATAGCAAGAAATGTCTTCAGGGGGTCATGGCTGAAGTTTTTATGATTTGGGGGGTAGTGCCACCACGTGGATGGATCCAAGTGCTTCGAAGACTCCCAAACTCCTTCTTTGACCAAATTCCCTTGCAGGTTCTGTATTCTGCGATGTTAGACAGAAGTTTCCTCGACGTCCAGCGAGAGGTGGGCGTCGCCGACGGCGGCGCGCGGCAGCGTTTCACAGTTTTTGAGCTCTGTTTGTTTTTTCAATTTTATCTTGGTTGAAAAAAAACGAAAAAAACCTGTTATTTTTTCTGAAACTTTCAATGTTTTTTTTAACCGCTTACATCCAGAGGCATAACGAGATATGACGGCGCCCATGGCAAATGAAATTTCGCGCCCCTCATGATGATAGTGATAATGACATCATCATCATCATCATTATATTATTATTAGATGGGTGGACTCGGCTTGGCGCCCCTCCCAAGTGGCGCCCGGGGCACTTGTACCCCCCCCCCCCCCCTAGTTACGCCACTGCTTACATCTCTAGCATCAACTCGGCAATTGGGCCCAAAGCCGAGCGTTCTTCGATGCGTCCACTGAACACAAGACCCAATCAAACACTCATGCAGCACTCACGTCCGGTCTGTCTGCGCCCAATCTCAGGTAATGACGTCGATATGCTAATGCACAGGCTTTTATTATTCTAGGTGGTGTTGAGTTGGCACCATGCATGTGCATACAAAATCGACTACACTTTTTTTTTTTTTGACGGGGGGGGGGGGGGGGGGGCAGAGAGGGGACAGGGGAAAGGGGAGGAGGCTGGAGTCTCATAAGCTCCTCTTGGTTATGCTTCAGGTGGCCTCCAAAAAGTGGTGGGGCGGGTTTTACGTGATTAAGAAGAACTTGACTGACAGACCACTTTAGTGCTTCTTCCACAAGGGGTAAACCGTCTTAAGAGGTTTCTATGGAGCATCCTGATGAATGAATACATGTTAAAATGGAAAATGCAGTTCGGCCTTGCTCTCACGAAGTGGAAGTCTCGCTGTAGCACAACTTGGGAGAGAAAAAAAAAATGCTGCGCAGAGACGAGCAGAAGGATAAAATTACGAGGAGGTAAACCGGCGAGGTGGGAACTTGGCCTTTTAAATTCTTTGGACCGTGTGGTACTTCAACTCTTTGGCTAGCATGGAAAACAGAAAGGTCGAAAGTAATTCAAAGTAGAGCAAAGCATGTTGATAACAAATTGAGAACAGGTATTTTCACTACATATCGAATTTGAATGTTTTCAAATACGAATGTTTTACATTTAATGTGAAGGATACTTAAAGAAATCGCGGCTGGAATTATTCTAAAAAGCATACCTATGAAAAGAAACAGTTTAATTACGTCGAAAATAATCCATATACTTGGTGTATGGAAAAATGTCACAATGAGTTGGGTAAAACAATGTAAAATGGTAAACAAAGCAGTAACCACCTTACTGATGTTTTGAATATAGCTTGGGACTTTCGCTTTCGGTACTGTTATTTAAAATCGGGCCGAGGGAAAATATAGTGAAAGGCGGCTATCCTAGAATAGCAAGCGTGCAAACTGTCCGAGGGCCATAGTGACAACCCAGATGTCTCCTGATAGGTCGGGCGCTACGTCCTGACACAGCACGGTGCAAAGCGGCGAAACAAAATAATATAAAAAGAACGAGTTAGAGTGAATTTAGGCGTATTTTTATCCCATGAATTTGAATATCACGTACGTTTTCCCCGAAGATGTAACTAAACGCGAGAAAACACAAATAACCTCCTTCCAGTCGGGACGTCATACTAGGATCTTTGGCCCACCAATCGCGTGTCGCTCGTGTGGGCAGCGCGTGCACTGCAAGCTTGCCAGGTATATTCTTCCGCACTGACACCAGTCGTGACGTCTGTCTCTGACGCTTTTGAAAATCGCAAGAGTGCGCGTGCATAGCTTTGACAGGTGCTCAAGATGCGCGAGAGCAGGGATTCCGAAAACTCCTAGTATGACGTCACGGCCCGGGAAGGGAGGGGCTTGCAGCGTGTACTTCAAAAATTAAATTTCTGCAGCCTCCGTGCACCAACTCGAAAAAAAAAAAATAATCTCGATATTCGTGATCCAGAAGATTTTAGTTTGCGGCCATTTCGTCCGTTTTAAATCGCACGAGTGCTACAACGTTACGGTATGGCTATACGCACATGGCGTATGAGCGGGCAGTTTCAAATGTGGAGAAATTCGCTCGACTAGATTACGTCCGTGGTGTAAATATTGCTAGAATTTTTTTTCGCGGAAGATTTGTTTTGTGACGTGCTTGTCCCAATTAGGCAGTTTCAAAAACTTTTTTTTTCTTGCAGTTACCCTTTAACGCCAGAACGCCGGAGGTTGACGCAAAGCGCCGTCCGCGGCATCGAAAGGAATGCCCGGAAACTCAAACTCAAAAGTACAACCGGCTGTAGCACACCACAAAAGCGATCTTGGAACCTACGACACTGCACTCCCGCTGTCACAGCGGGAGTGCAGTGTTGTAGCCACGGGGAAGCTTGTGGGGCTTCAGCCCCTTCTGAAATCTAGCATTTTGACCCCGCTCTCCCTCTCCGTACCCAAAGTCATGGACATCGTAACCACCTCGACAACCCCCCCCCCCCCCCCCAAACCACACACACACAGCACACACATACACACCAAAAAGCAAAAGCAACCTGGATACACCATATTGCGGGAGGAGCGAGGGCGGGCGAGCAACTGCACTATCCTCTCGCTCTCTTCCTTGTCTTGTGGATGGAAGGGGAGCGCACAGGACTAAGCGCACGGCCTTTCTGTTTTTTTTTTTATTTTGCAAAGACCCATTCTGAGGTCATTATCTGTAATTTTAAAATATAAATATAAATAACATATGAATAATTTGAACTGTGAAAGTGTGCTGCGAATCGAATCGAATAGCAGGCGCTAATCGCGAACTATTTCGTACACCTCTGATATTTAGAGATCGTGAGGTCAGCTTGTCATAGTCTGGTTCTGATTCTATGATGAGAATTTAGCCAGTGCAGAACCGCCGCGCTAGCTCGGGTCTTAAAACTCCGCTCAATTCCGAAAAATTCAAACTTACGTAATTCCATTTCACAAAGCACTACTAAACAGCTTTACGTCTTCGGATTCGCGAAATGTGAAATGATATTTGTGTAATCTTAATTTAAACATCGCTGATACCGAAACCGAAACTTTGGTTGCGTCAGCAACATTGATCTCGTGTCATCAGAGTCATGACCACGTCACGTCGAACCACGTGGTCTTGCGACGTTCGTGGGGCAGTGCAGGACACGCGACGCAGGCAGGTCGCTTTGCATGGCGTGGACGGTGATGGCCCGGGGGAGAGGGGGAAGGGTGAACACGAAAGAGGAGAGGGAGCGGAGAAACCGGACATGCGATAAACATGCAGGGCAGCGCAAACTAGCGCATCCGCGTTACGGTGATCACGTGGACGCCGTAGAGCCAACACCGGGAGAAACTCTGCGCGTCGCCGTTCAATTTCGCTCTGAGAAGTAAAAACAAACAAAACGTGCGAATGACGTAGTCATGCCTCTGACGTAGTGGTTCAACGTTGGCCGCTCCAACCCCGTCGCATTGACTGCGCTGACGATTGCGCCTCACGTCGCACGCTTGAGTTGGCAGATTTTGGTGACTTAGTTGGTGGTTGTATTGATTTATTAAATATATAGACGGAATTAGATCCTAATATTTAACATGAGGTCTTCCAATATGGTACTGAAGAGGGCTGCATAGTTTCTAGATCATCAATGAAGCGGGAGTTGCCCTTTAAGATGCACTGGGCGTGGGTAGGCAGGAACGCACGCCGATGTGATGCTCATTGCTTATTCTTGAACGCAGGATCAGCTATTGCGACGCTCCATTGTTTTATGCTTATCAGTCCTCCGGTGTGCACACCTCAAAGCGTCCCTGCAGCGCCTGCAATGTCAACAGGCTGCTAAACGAAGTAATCCCCATGCAGCACACTCGCGAACACCAAGGCTGTACAGGCCAAAACAATGGTTATAATCAGTGTTGGGAAGTAGCAGTATTGTACTTAAAGTACTGTAAGTAGGTTTGGGAAAATTGTACCTTACTTGAAGTACATTCTCTGATATGTACTTGTACTTAAGTCACTACTTCAAGTAGGTTGGAGAAAAATGTACCTTACTTGAAGTACATTCTCTGAGTATGTACTTGTACTTAAAGTATTTTTTCTGGTACTTTCCGAGGAGTACAATTCCCGACTTCAAAGTACATTCCCCAAATTCGGTTTTGTTAAATTTGTATCACGAAATGATGCTTTGTCAACTCCGGAGAGAAATACTGGGAGGGATATTCTAATCTCACCAGAAACATGAGCAGACGACGCATCGCTCCGTTTGTTCTGGAAGCGGCTTTCCCGTAGATTTTTTTTTAATCTCTCGCTACTTCTCGGTTGATCAGCGCAAGGAGGAGGTTTAAAATGTTAGGAGAGCAAAATTAATCATAATATAGCACCTGAGACCGTGGTGCGGTAAAATTAAACTTTCGAGTCGAAGAAGAAGACAACAGGGGAGAACGTCACAATGTTTTGAGACATTCTCTTTTTTTCTTTTCCTTCGACTTCAAAGTTCCTTAATTTTTCGCACCCTAATCTCAGGTGTCACATTATGATTAATTATCACCAGCTCGCTTGCACACTCACTGTTTTTTTTTTTTTAGCTTTTTTTCATTAAGGAGAGGACATTCCTCTATGAGAGGATTGCTTGGTGGAAGCTACAGGGCTGACGTCATGACTTGTACGTAATCCGTTACAAGTAACGAAATTACTTGTAATCCCTTACATTTATCAGTAATTTAGTAACGGAATAATTACATATTTTCTAGAGTAATTTTAAAGTAATTCCCTTACATTTTTACGTAACGGATTCCTTGTAATCCGTTACATTTTTTTCAGGACCAACCCCCCCCCCTCCCCTTTTCTAAAGAAAGGGTTGTTTTTATTTTGGTAAAGTCGAGCGCAGTGACACTGTCACGCGAATTGACCAGCGCAAAGGGAGGCTTGGCACTCTTCAGTTCCGCAAAGCCTTTTTTTTGCAACACCAAGCCCCTGAATCTATTTTTTTAGACCCTAACAACAATGTCAAAAAATCCAAATAAACATTTCTACAAAAAAAAAGAGGGGGGGGGGGGCAAGTTATATCCGCTTTTTTAGTCCCTTTGTTTTTTGTCTTTGCGATCGAAGACGGGGAGAGGAGGACACCAAGTGATTGTGTGCCTCTTCGAGAAGCTCGAGGCGGTAAGTGCACAGAACAAGAATTAACAATGTCCTTCTCGGTTATAGTGACTACGACCATTTTCATAATGTCACAACACGAGACAACGCTCCGTCTACCCTAAAATCCACTAAAAGAGATGTGATAATATGTGAAGGTGTTATTGCCACAAGCATCCTCGTTCGTTGCTGCACACTTATCATCTTCTCTTAGAAAACAGGATGTATTTTTTTCTGCATCTTTCACATTATTTGACCCTGTTTTAAAAGCTACTTACTTTTTTGTAGTCCAACTTCTAGGGTTGGCCCACTTTATTTGTGAATTCCAGCCAGGTTATCTGCATCTCAGTCACCCTTTTTGTGAGTCAGCTTTTTGCGAGCACTTGGAAAATGGTAATAGTCTTCCTTTCTTCTTCTTCCTGTTTTGCCCCAGCAGGACGCATCTTATCTCAAGCAGATATTTTTACAAATAAAACATAATGGTGGCTGACGTAGACTTGATATTCTGGGCTTGAGGAGAGAGTGAAACTCGTGAGTGGGGCCATAGCGCGGCTTACTTAGTACTCTGCCCTTCGCTGCCCGTGGCATCAGCGGACGTCTATCTGGAGAACACCGGAGTAAACTGCAGTCGGTTCGTGCTCCGTGCGTTTTTGAACGGCACCAAGAAAGGTACACACGGCAAACGTGCGTTTACATTTCCTTGTTTTAACCGACGTTCTAATTAATTGTTGTTATGAGTGTCCTTTTTTTATTACTTATATTTATATACTGGAAACTTTTTTTTATTCACCAACGTCTCAACCGAGGCTCGACCTGTTCAGAACCAAAGGAAGAAGAATATCGAGCCAAACCTTATTTATTATTTAATTATCACCTTACTGTTACAACTATGTTTTGCTATTGTCTGGCAATATATGTCGGTATAGTAAGATGGACATAAATCAATTCTTATTCTAGTTTTGGCTAGATGTATGATGACTTCCACAGCTTCGCGATTTAGACAATGGAGAATTTTAGTAGATCGGTCCGATGACTCCGATAACGATACCCGATACCCCGCCGCCGCCTTTGCGCATGCATCATATCGTTATCAGGGGTATCGGAGGTATCGGAACGATCTACTAAAACTCTCGAATATCAGGCAACGGCTGCAACGACGAAGCTTTGCTCTATCTTCGAGGTAAATAGTACTTCCATTGCTTCGCTGAAGAAGCTCAATGCAGAGCATAAAGCATTCGTGAGGAACAATATGGCACTCCCATCCAGTGCCTCAGTTCAAAGGGTGTTCAGCGTAGCAGTCGACATATTGAGTAAGAAATAACGCAAAATGTCTGACGAGACTTTCGAGAGCCAGCTGTTGCTCAAAATACTCAAGGTCATTAAATGGAACAGGTTGCAACAATAAGAACTTGAATAACCCTCTTCCCTTTGTTTCTTACTTGAGGACAATAATGTTGAAAGTAACGCCACGAAAGTAACGGATTACTTTTTGGGGTAACGGTCAGTTACTTTTATGGGAGGGTAATTGTAATTGTAATAAATTACAATTTAGCCTTGAGTAATTGTAAATGTAATTCCTTACTATTTTTCAGTAACGTGTACAAGTCTGCATTTAACCCCCTTGAGTGCAACAATCCAGTGCAAGAAAATCTACCATACAGTGATTTTCAGAATTTGGCTCCATTTCTGAAAATAACTACCTCTGTGGCCACTTGACTTTATCAAATATTCGCCGCTGTTTTTGAAAATAGGTCATGCAGCCCTGATTACCCCTGGGCAATGCATACCAGTTAAAAAATCACTGTATAGGGGAATGAAAGGGCATCATGAACGATTGTGTTAAAATACTTGTACTTTACTTTGAAAGTACATTGTATTTATAGTACTTTACTTCAAGTACATTGCACCCAGTGTACTTACTACTTTACTTGAAGTACATCACGTCTCATTTACTTTGTACTTTACTTGAAGTACCTTTTAGATGTACTTTACCCAACACCGGTTATAATCCAGAGCCGTGTATACGTTATAATGGATTTCATCTAGCTGCGCTATACAACGTAGTCACGCGGAAGCCACGGCTGCTTTTCTACCCCTCGACTTCGGATCACGCGTGATGCACGAGCTTATCTCGAACGACGCTTTCACTGGCGAGTGCACGTGCGCTGCGTGTCCGCCCAAATCGTTGCGCACACCCTTGTAGCAGTATCCAACAACGATTGCAGCAATAATGAGATAACTTTCTCTACACTCGCAAGCGAGTTTGAATGGGCCTACCATGGCTTTTGAGTTAAACCAGCTTTCTCGAGAGCGACCTGTGTATACACTCCGCTGCTTTTATGTTTACAGTCGCGATAAGGACAAGCCGACGTACTTATTCAAATTTCCGAACAAGTGAAAGGACAACGCATCGCATTATCCGTTCCGCCACGAGAACTACAAGATAGTTGCGTTCATTTGCATGTTTCTTTTGTGTCGCATGTGCCGAGCACGTGAAAACTCGTGTGACATGCATGCAGTGCCCTTCTTGTTATTCCACCTTTTTGACATGCGACGCGACGTTGATTGCGCGACCCCAGATCCCATCATTTGATGTTGATGGAGGCCATGGATAAGTATCTCGTAGAATTCTAGAAACACTATATAAACGGTGTTTCAAATACGTTTTCCTGCGGTTTCGGAGCGTCGACTGATCGCGTAAAGCCTCTTCGCTCGTTGTAAGATCTTGGAAAGTGTTCCCTCCCGGCACAAAATGCTGCTGTTCTTGGCTGTCGTCATCGTCGGAGCCGTCTTGACGGATCGGGTTCAGGGAGAGAGTAAGCTAGTTTCATTATAGTAAAATTCCTTTTTTCCCCCTTTTTTTAATGCCGTTTATAAGTAATCACAACGTGAACGCAGTCTAATTGCTAAGGAATTACAGTGAATTTCTATAAGTAGCTTTGACAGTGTAAAGGTGTCAACTTCGGTATGCTATAAATACTTCTGACAACTTATTTCTGGCAATTCAAAAGTGAAGAGTGTCTGTGCATAGCTTTGTGTACGAAGCAGCACGCATCAGCCAGAATAGCGATTCGGAATGCACGCTCTTTATTCGCTCGTGCCCCCGTGTCCGTCGTGCCTTTCTCTTCTTCCAGTGGTGCCATCGTTGGCTAGCTGCTCATTCGCGACTCCAGCGACCTATAGGGGACGCCACTATCGGGCAAATATGGCGGTCGAATCCAGGTCGTGCCGTGCCATGTGCCAGCTCAACGCACAACGCTGGGGCATCAGCGAGCGGGAATTGGACTCCAAATGGTTCGCCCCGCTTTTTATTCTCCACGTTTCGAACCTCCGGCGATGTGTTGGGGTAAGCGAGCTTCCAGAAGCTTGACTTTCTTCGAGGAAACGAGGAAAGGACTGCCCACTGTCCTTCCACTGTGCTGATGAACGTTGAGAAACGCAGAATGTCTGGCTCACGCGGTTCCATAGGTCGCGTGCAGAGCAACCTGGGTCACAAGGCGATACTACGGTTACGACACAGACACCGGTAGAACTGTTCTGTCGCGCAATCCACCGACAACATGCAAACACGGAAGCCAGAAGAGACGAGCAGAAATCGCGAAAGGACCTGGTCCGGCCAGTTCAGTGTTTTCCCGCTGGGTGTCGTTCGTTTTGCTGGAGTCGCGACTATACATCTCCTTTCTCAGAAAAAAAAAAAAAAAAACGAGTTTAGAGATTTGTGTAAGTCTAAATATTGTGGTCATGTCCATATCGTTGTGGTGGCCTTCTATCCCTTGTTCCTCTGCGAAGCAGCGGACACGGCTGAGACTCAACTTGGCCATCGCTTACTGGCTCTGTAGCCTCGGAGGTCGTCTGTTGGGGGGATTGTGCCGCTGGTCTTAAGTGTTCGCGTGTCCTCCGAAGCACTTGGCCTTCCGGGGTCTGAATGTTGTAGGATCTTGATGTAGAATGGCCCACTACTATGGCAGGTGACCACGTATGCTTGAGGCTGTTGTAGACGGTAGTTGGAGAACCTGTTTCAATATCTGCTAGTGCTCGAGAGGACTTGTCATAGCTAGCCTTCTGTTGTTGCCTTATTTTTGTGAGGCGTTGTGTGACGGCTTTGGGCGGCACGATAACAGGTAGGTAATGTTCAAGCCTGGCGGGCAACAGCGTTCTTGTATGCCGGCTCATTAGTCTTTGTACTGGTGATTGGAGGACCTCGTCTCGTGGAGTGTTGCGCCATTCAAGAAGTGCATAGTAAAACTCTTCCGTGTTCTCACTTTTTCTCAGCAATTGTTTTGCCTGCCTCACGGCTCGTTCGGCCATGCCATTTGATCGGGCATGGTAAGGGCTTGAAGTTACTTGGTCGATCTTCAAGTTTTTCAGGAACTGTTTGAAGTCGTGGCTCCCAAACGGCGGGCCATTATCACTTAAAAGTTTCGAAGGGAGTCCGTGTGTTGCGAAGGCCTTCAAGCAAAACTCTTTAACTTTGGAAGCTGTGGTGGTTTTCATTTCTTCAACCTCGAAGTAAAATGAGTAGAAGTCCACCATGATTATGAAATCCCGTCCTTCATGAGTAAAGAAATCCACACTAACATACTGCCAAGGCAGTGCTGGCACCGCATGACTCAAGAGTGGCATCTTGACATTTCTTGGCTTGTACTTTTGACATATACTGCAGTTGTCGTACTTGCCCTCGATGTCAGCGTTGATTCCTGGCCAAAACAGGATATCTCGAGCTCTTCTTTTCATCTTCTCCTTGCCTGCGTGTGCTGCGTGCAGCAGGTTGATGATCTTTTGCCTAATAGCTGTAGGTATGACAAGCTTGTTGGATCGGAGTACAAGTCCATCTTCTTCATGGATTTCCTCCCGGTATGACCAAAAAGGCCTTCCAAGTTGCGGCACTTGGTCTTTCTCTTCCGGCCATGCAGTCCGCGCATACTGACGCAGCAGTTGCAGTTGTGCGTCAGTTGCGGTTGCCTCTCGGATTTCTTGAAGGCGGTCTTGAGTAACTGATATGTGCTCTAGCGCGTTTACTTGGAACTTTTCCTCTTCTTCCAGTGTTTCCTTAGCGGGAAAACGTGAAAGTGCATCTGCTAGCAGCAGTTCTTTCCCAGGTATATGCTTCACTTGCAACGAGTATTTCTGGAGAGCCATCTTCATTCGTTGTAGTCTCATCGGACACTGATGCAGTGGTTTGGTGAAAATAGCTTGCAACGGCTTGTGATCCGATTCTACTGTTACACACGGCTGTCCGAATATGTAATGGTGAAACTTGGTACATCCGTGAACAATAGCAAGCAACTCCTTCTCGATCTGTGCATACTTTGTCTGTGCTGCTGTCAGGGATCTCGACGAATACGCTAGTGGCTTTCCTTCCTGGGTGATAACGGCTCCCACGCCGTATTGACTTGCGTCGACTGAGAGCGTTATGGGCTTTCCTGGTGTGTAATATGCCAACACTGGTGCTTTTGTCAAGGCATCCCGCAGGTCTTCAAAGCTTCTTTGCTGTTGTTCTGTCCATACCCACGCGCTCTCCTTCTTTAGCAGTTCCCGCAGCGGTGCTGCTCGCTCAGAAAGTCGTGGTATGAAGTTAGAGAGGTATGTGATCATTCCGAGGAATGTTCGAAGTTCCTTGGGATCTCTAGGTTCTTTCACTTCCAGGATGTCTTGGATCCTGTCTGGATCCACGGTGATGCCGTCCCCGGTTAGTACTTGCCCGAGATAACGAACTTCTGTCTTGCCAAATTGACACTTTTTTGGGTTGAGTCGTAGGTTCACATTTCGACAGCGTTGGAGCAGGCGCCTAATGTTTTCATCGTGTTCTTGCTGGGTTTTACCCCAGACTAGTATATCGTCCATCACAACTGCTGTTCCGGGGAGGTCTTCCAAAATCTCGTTCATGACGCGCTGAAAAACTTCAGGAGCTGTGCATATCCCAAAGGGCATCCTTTTGAACCTGTACCTCCCATAGGGAGTACTCATTGTGCACAACTTCGAACTCTCTTCGTCGAGTTCTATTTGCCAAAACCCAGAAGATGCGTCCAGAGCCGAAAACACTTTCGCTCCGGCAATTCGGGTGGCGATGTCATCCATTGTTGTCATTGGGTAGTGTTCTCTTCTCAGAACTCTGTTCAAGTCTACTGGATCCATGCAGATGCGCACTTTGTCTTTCTTTGCGACAACTACCATGAAGCTGGACCATTCGGTCGGCTCCTTGACTTTCGTGATTACCCCTTCGTTCTCCATTCTATGTAGCTCGCGCTTGACCTTCTCCTGGAGAGCCACCGGTACCTTCCTTGCTGGGCGTACAACACCTTTTGTACCAGGGTTTACTTTCATGCTGTATGTAAAGCCCCTGACTTTTCCCAGTCCATGGAAGACATCTGCATATGGTCCCGTAGGATCACTCAAGCTTGTAGCTGTTTCCTTTGTCCCATCGTTGGGTCCTTCTGTGACTGTAGCTATGCGTCTGAGCAATCCGAGCCTCTCACTCAGTTCTCCCGCCAGTGTCACTGGTACATCATCTTTGACCACAAAGAACTCCTCTTGGGTCGTTGAGGCTCCAGTTGACACTGTCAGGGTAACTCTTCCACACGCTTTTTCTTGTGGCCAAAGAACGATGACAGTGTAGTGTCACACTTGCGGACTTTTTTACTTGAGATCAAGCTGAGTAATCTCCTTGGGATTACGGAGCAATTTGCTCCTGTGTCGAGCTTGCAGCGTAGGCGGTCTTTTTCGATCTGTACTGTCTCACTCCAGCGGTCTTCTTTGTCTATTTTATTCACTGTTAGGTGACAGAGCAGATAGTCTTCATCGCTTTCGTCAGTGTCCTCGCGCTCAACTTGGCGGACTTTGGGGTCGTAATTTCTTCCTCTTTTTCCTTGGCGCTGCTGTCTGCTGTTAGATGACTGTGGACCTTTGCTGCAGCATTTTGCAAAATGTCCAACTTTGCCACAGCTACGGCATTGCTTTCCTGTAGCCGGGCATGCGCTCGTGCGGTGTACGAAACCGCAACAGCGGCATGTCGCTTGGTCTTTTCGCAGCGCCTGTATTCCTGGTGGGTCCTCACTTCGGTCATCCTCATTTCGGTCATACTCTCTGCGGATTTCGTTGAACTGCTCCTGCGTTCGTTCCTTTGTTCGGCACATTTCGAGTACTTTCTCAAAAGTGGGATTGTCGTTGATAAGCTTTTGCTGTAGCTGTTTGTCTTTAGTCCCGAGTATTATTCGGCTTCTTAACATGCGTTGTTCGACACCACCGTACTCGCAGTTTCGCACGAGGATCCTTAGCTCGGTCAACCACTCATCGAATTTCTCTCCGTCTTTTTGATCTCTCTTTCCAAAAACAAATTCGTGATACGTTAGGTTTATAGCTGGCTTCATGTGCTGCTCAAACTTGTCCTTCAGAACTTGTATGTTCTCTCTGTCGGCCTCGTTTTCGAATGTGAAGGTGCTGTAAATCCGCCTACCTTCCTCTCCGATGCAGACGAGGAGCGTTGCGGCTTGAACATTGCTTGGCTGGTCCTTCAGGTGCGTTGCCACCGCAAAGAGTTCAAATTCCGTGATCCACGTTTTCCATGTATTCCAAGGCTCGCCGGTTGGGTCTAGCTGCTGCGGCGGGGGCAACAGACAGGTCATGATGCTCGCTGTCTGCTCTCGTGGGCGTCCTTCGCGGTCTCCGGTCGCGTTGCCACTGTTGTCAGTTCTGGCTTCCTGCATAGGCTGGTCACTTACGTGCCTCGCTGACGATAAGTTTAGCCGCTGCCACCATGTACGAAGCAGCACGCATCAGCCAGAATAGCGATTCGGAATGCACGCTCTTTATTCGCTCGTGCCCCCGTGTCCGTCGTGCCTTTCTCTTCTTCCAGTGGTGCCATCGTTGGCT
>JAZHYW010032217.1:0-18318 GCA_037355805.1 Ixodes ricinus | reverse complement strand
AGACTGATGTTGCAAGTAAGATTCGATTGGACGAGCCTTTGTCGGGAGGTTGTGGTGAATGCCGTCTTTACGCATTCAGAGATGATTAGCGGCGAAGGCGTGACTTTGGAACTAGACGAGAGTATGTTCGGGCAGCCGAAGTACCATCGCGGGTATTTAAGGCCTGGACCGGTGGGTTTTCAGTGGTGGGGAGCTTGGCAGCTTGTGCTGCTTTCTTGTTCCCGTGGAGACCCGTGACGCTAAAACCCTGCAAGGGCTAATAGCGGAGTGGGTCCGCCCTAGAAAAAGAATGATCACTGACTGTTGGGCTGGCTAACGCAAACTTGCAGATGACGCTCGCTTTACGCACCTCACCGTCAACCGCAAGCTGCACTTTGTCGACCCGAACATTTGTACGTACACCAATACGGCGGAGGGCACCTGGGCCCACGTCAAAAACTCTCTTCCATCTTGGCGGTGCTAGAACCATCATTTCAGTGGTCACCTTGCAAATTTCATGTTTTGGAGGAGAGAAAGAAGGCGCGCGGAAACACTGATAGATTACAGTCGTTCGTCGCCGCGGCCACCAAAATCTACAGCCCCGACGCAGACAAGGACCTCCCTATATATAGTGCGGACGACGAGGGTTCTGACGGCCCCGGTGACTTCGAGTGATCCGTTGCGCTGAGCCCGACGCCCGCCTGCTTGCATAAAGACAACTTATGCGCCAACCGGTTGTCAAGTGCTCGTTAAGTCTGTTAGGTTCTGGTAGCGGTCTAAGCGGTACTTTTCATTGCCCCCATATTTTGCAAACGGAGCTGCTTTTTGAATGTGGCACCCCGTGTCTTTGTAAAACGTTCACAGGAAAGACCCAGCAAAGGTATGTGGTCCCCAACTTGGATAGCGCGCGTTATAATTCAAATAAAAATTGCTCTTGCTTATTTCGCGCCTTTGATCCCAATAAATGCCCCCGTTGCAGTCGTCCCGCTGTGCTCTTGATTGCTCAATCGTCGTCGGCATGTCCCAGCTTCGTCGTATTTTGCCAGCGGCGCACCGGCGAACGCGGCCGATTTGACACACAGCGTTTCATTTTGGCTAGCCGAAAGCGTTCATAAAATGCCATCAGCTGCTGCTGGCTTCACGCGGCGGTACCGTGCGTGCTTGCACTCATTCGGCGTTCGTTGCCATGGTGACAGTGATGTAAGCAGACGGACTTTATGTTGCGGAAAAACGCTGCGGCACAGCGATACAAGGTGCCTGCTGAGGCCCTTCGAGCATACTTTTCAATGGGCGGAAGTCGAACAAGAAGAGTTCAAAATAAGGATTTAACGCAGAAGGCTGCATTTCTCCAGCGCCCCACCAATTAACGAGGCTTGCACGAAAAGCATGTTGACCGGAGTTTGGAGATAGTGTTATTTACAACAACATGGGTCTAAAGTATCAATGCGTCGAGGGTCTTTACCCGGCGTAAGTTGCCCCATTTTTGCCTCGTTCTCCTCCTTCGCTGTTTTCCGTGCGCGGCGGCGCGCGTGGTGGCTCTATTTGCCGAATTCAGTCACGTGACCGCCCACAATTGACGGTGCACGGGTCCTTTACGCGCGAGGAGGGGCTTTACCGCATAAATTGGAATTTCAAGATGGCTGAACGCGCAACTCTGGCTCCCATACGGAGACTATGCAGGAACGATCGATTGGGTCAAATGACCTCGCGCGACTCGACCTAACCGATACGTGCAGCCGTGCAGTTCCGGAGTGGCCGTTGCGAACAAATGGCGCTGTTGCGATTGCGTCAAGTTCGGCTCTCTTGTACGCATCGGAGACACTTTTTTAAGCAGGCTTTTAAGGTACTTTTTAACGGAGCTGTTCCAGTAACGTTGACTAGCACGCAACCCCTCTGACCAAGAACCTTATATTTGCCTTATATTTTCGCCGCATAGTGTAAGGATATAAACGAAAGTTGTTTCTCAATTTTTATTTCGTAAAACTTGATAACAAAGTTGCGTGGATCGCATTGTCGCTTTTGTTTACAATGCGACTCATAAAATTTGTCACCAAGTTGGTGGGGGCGGTGGCTGAGTGGGCTAGCGCACAAAAGCTCGGAGCACGTGGAGCGAATGCTCGCGCTGCAGAACCCAGGATCCTGGGCTCAATCCCCACCGCTCTCGTTTCGATCTGGATGAGCGTCCTACCGCCGCGCGGTCGTGCATCACTACTGCATGATTCACGTTTAAAGACCCCAGGCCAGCGGTTGTACTGAACTTGCAGAATTTCTCATCTAAAGCTGAGACACCAGACGCCCAATCGGGGCAGACTAACTTCCGGTTGTATAAATGTACACACAACACACAATTTCCACAAGTTGGTGATATCCGCTGTAACAATATTTAAATGCCACTCATATTCTGGATACGAGCATTGCATGATCAATCGATTTGGGCTCGTGACAATCAATGCTTGGAGATGCATCCCGGTGCCCAGTACATATTTTGCTAAATTACCCAAGCGCTAATGAGAATGCATGGAATGTAGGTCTACGCGCCTCACGTTCTTGTGTTTGCAGCTGTAACTGTTTTTAAGCCAAAACATGCCACAAATGACATATGCACGTGCGTTCGCTAACGCCTTATTTCGCTTATCTACTTCAAATATTTTATATGTCCAGGAAGACCGAGTGCGGCGCGTAGAAATACACTTTCAGAATTATCCTTGCGGCTTCAGTAATTTAGCAAGAGATCTAATGGCTGCAAAGGCGAGAATACCCGAACATTAATGTGTCAAACTTAACGTGTGCCTTATGCGTTTTCAACCGGAGCTCGTGCCTAGGATAAAAATTGAAGGGATATAGAGGGATATAATCGGCTCTATATCACTTCGCAGCTGTTCTGATTTAGAGTTGAGGGGATGACTGCTGCTCCTTGCACTAATTGATTGAGCGCCTGCCATTTATTGAGAAAAAACTGACATGTTTTGTTTTAGATCATGTATATTTCAATGATTACCACGGTAGTTACTGATAATAAAAAAACAGATTTTTGCACCTCCCCTTTAATGCTTTAAAACGACTGGTCACGGCATTCACGAATGAACCCTACATTTTGGGTTCATTCGTCTCTTGTTAAAATCTGATATCGATTCAACACTCCTTTTTACATTACAGGTTAAAAATCATGCATGTTAAATTCATTGTCTAAAGATTTTTTCCTTGGTAAGCACAGCTTTTTTTAATATGAGGTAACGCTGTGGCTTATTTCATACGTGTGTATACATTTTGAGTATTGTTGGTTCAACAGTAAACACCATCTGTTGGCGAACTACCGTATTCGCTCTACAATAATGACTTCCATCTTTTTACACTGTCAGAACCGGTTGGTATTGCCCGAGTTGAAAGGAGACAGCGAAATAGTATTTTCGAACTTACGAAGCAATCACAAATAGCACGATATCTCCCACAAGCAATCTCAAGTACTGAGCTCGAACAAGGGTTGGAGAAAACGACTACCCTCTCAAATGCAATATTTCGGACGCCAATGAGATAATCAAACCTCCCATTAAGATCTAGCTATCAGTATCGAATCACGAAGAGTCAAACGTCCTCAGAATTAGTCACGAACTGTATTTCTAGGCCCGCTAATTTCTATTGTATATTGAACGCCTGCTTCTAATCAAACTAAACTATTCGAATTCCGGAACACGATGACGTGCTTACTTACAAAGGCGATGGCAGGTATCGAATTGGTGGCGTCTGTATGTGGTTCGAGCTGAATGACGGCGCCACGTTGTCTTTTTCTCACGTTTTTTTTTTTCACTTCTTTTCAAAGAAATTACTGTACCAAGTGTTGCAAGCCCGATAATTTAGTTTTATGCATGTTTAGACAGCCGGAACTTAAGTCTCAATGGGCATTCGTCCCTCATTTGTCGGATGAGATATTTAGCCTGTGCAGTACAACCATTAACCTAGGGTTTTTAGACGCATCACGCAGTAGTGATAACGAGAGAACGCCAGTAGGATGCTTTTCCAGACTGAAACGGGCAGGGTGGGGATAAAATCTAAACTTCGGGACTTTTCTTGCAATGAAGAAAAAGCTATGTCTACACGCGCGCTCGCACTACAGTGTTCTAGAGGGTGTAGTGGCAAGAGCAGCGCCCGCTTACAATAGGCCGCGTGAAGACGGCGAACGTAGATGCCGCGAGTGACGCTGGAGTTCCGTTCAGCCTAAAGTTCAGCCCACTAGCTACGAGGAGCGCCAGCGCGGCGACTCCAGCAGCAACAATACTCCAATTTATTTTTTATTTTTTTTTGGGGGGGGGGCGGCGTGTCTGTTTTGCAGACGCACGTTGCAAAGAGCAAGCGCCGCATAAATACATACATGCATACATACTAGGAGAATTTGTGGCAGATTGCAGATGTGCGATGAGCGAAGAAGACGACGAAGCTGAGGCGGTGTAGGGTGCCTAGATGTCTGTCTGTCTCAGGGTGAAGACATCCATTGTTGCACTGAATGTTCAGCACGTGACGCTCTCGCGCACTCGGTGCGTGACTTGGGCACTAAAATGGCGTCTCTGCATTAGCCAAAGCTACGCGCTCGAGCTGATTCACACCGGATTGCGCGTACTTCAAAATGCATAAAAAAACGATTGGACGTAAAAATGGCTGAGATGTCACCACTCAAGCAAAAGCGCGCGTGTGTATGAAGGCACTCTAAGGCGGTGCGCTTCTGCCGAACGTAGCATCGTAGCACTTTTCTTTGTGGTGTAGTGATGGGGAGTCTTCCCCGTTCCGTTGCCGTCTCGGTCATAAATGCAAGGAAAAAGACGGACGCACACACTGCTTCGCGCCGGGATGCAAGTCGGGCTACCCGGTCAACAAGGGCAGCCACCAGCGATCGTAAGCCGTCTCTGTTTCGTGCGCCAAAGAAGGAGTCGCGCAGATTACAGTGGAAAAAAAATCTTAATCGAGGAGATAAGCGCCTCGCCGAGACATCAGTGGTGTGCGAGAGACATTTTGAAACAAAAAAACAAATTAGTCGTTAGTTGTTTATACAGCAGGAGTTTAGTCTGCCAGAACATGGCGACATTGTTACCCGCTGTAGATAAGCAATTTAGCCAGTGCGGTACAACCGCTAGCCTGGGGTCTTTAACGTGCACCACGCAGTAGTGATACACGACCGCACGCCGGTACGATGCTCATCCAGATCGAAACGGGCAGGGTGGGGATTGAACCCAGGATCCCTGGGTTCTGCAGCGCGAGCTTTCGCTCCACGTGCTCCGAGCTGGTGTGCGCTAGCCCACTCGGCCACCGATCCCCCAGACAGACATTTTGAACCGCGCCTTTTCCTTCGACACTATGTGCACA
Source organism: Ixodes ricinus (assembly GCA_037355805.1). Taxonomy (NCBI): domain Eukaryota; kingdom Metazoa; phylum Arthropoda; class Arachnida; order Ixodida; family Ixodidae; genus Ixodes; species Ixodes ricinus. The sequence goes on along the minus strand of JAZHYW010032217.1, from coordinate 12,987 downwards.
TCGTCAATGGCGAAGAGGTTAGGATTTTATGCCGCAATATATTATGACTATATTCTAGTCTTTTTGGCGTACTATGTTGCTGGATATCTGTCATGTGCTTGCTCTGTATGTCGATGAAGTGTATTATCACATTTGAGAAGTCATAAAGCAGTGAGCTGAGAATTTGATTTTTCATATTAGGGGTTGTTGAAGTTTGTGTTCATATCGTATTTTAATGCTTCATGTGCTCCAAATCGAGGTATTTTTTCTTCATAGAATGCCTTCCACAAAAAAAAAAACCAATTTGTTATATGTTCGCTACTTGCAGTGGCACCTTGGCCGTTCCCAAACGCGCTCTGCCTTGCACCTCACACAGCGCTGGTCCCCACATCAGCAACACGATGACAAAAAACAATACACCAGTTTATTGTTCCTTTCACCATAAAAAGTGAGAGATTTATTGAGATTTATTAGTCTATTTCTCCGTGTTATATTAGTATCACGTAGTTTCTTTCGCAGCTATTAAGCGTGCAGCCCAAGTGATAGCGTTGCTGAGCGACCTGTCAGTACTGGGAAGGGGGTGGGTCGATATTATTCAAATGATATCCATCAAAACACGCGAATAATAAAAGTAGTGGATAGTACAAACTCTCGAGGCATTAGTGCAACAGAAAACCTACGATATTTTACATTAGCACTTGTTCTGCGCCGCGAAAAGCTCCAGACGAACCACAGTAGTACACGCCGAGCAGCGCCGACAACGAGGCTGACGGGGGTACGTTCCTGTAGCAATATCTAGGAAGGACGAGACGAGGCCATGTCCGCTGGGCTCTAGACATGAAGCACGTGTTTCGCCGGCGCTTCGATCTTCTTTATTCAAGCCTCTTGCACAGTTCCTAGCGCACAGAACAGCAGCCCTACGGTGTCGTCTACGCGCAAAATCTTCACGCGGTGGCCTTTGCTCTTGCCACTACAACTCTCTAGAACACGGTAGCTCGCACACATGGAACGCCAATGACAGCTGTGCTCGCACGCCTTCATACCCTTGAAGGAGGAGGAGCAGGAGGAGGAATTCCGTAAAGTAGTAAAGAGGACGGAGTTTGTCATGCAGGAAAAACGCCAACGATGTCCCTTCCGAAAAACAGAGGGAAACGTAGAGAAGAGCAGAGAAAGGAAGCAGGAGATCGGGAAGGAGATGGGGATTGGGACGGAAAAATGTGTCACCCAATCATAGGATCCTTGGTTTCTGCAGCACGAGCGTTCACTCTACTCGCTCCGACCTGCAAGCAAAGAAACTTGTGCGTATGTTTATAGAGCCGGAAGTTATAAACCATTCACACGACCCTGCAGGTACCTTTAGCTATGGGAACTTTATTCTTTGCGGCCAATCAATTCACGATCTTCCGCGCTGACGTGTGCTCGCTACCCAAGAGCACGGGCTGATTCGCTGATAGCAAAGGGACCTATGTTAAAGGCACCTGTATGTTGACCGTGCGAATGGGGTATTATACCCCATTCACATGGTCAACATAAAGGTACTGTAGGTGCGCCAAACAGCCCGACGCAAACCACTTCAACCACACTACATAGGACCATTTCCAGTTCCAGAAAAGAAGCCCAGTGGATTCGTTGTACAGATCAATGGACGACGAGACACCATCGCTCTCGAGCATCTAAAGCCAGCCCATCTGGAGCACGCACCCGTGAATCTCATCACATGTGAGACGCGCGAGGAAGGTACGAAGTCTCGGAAGAAGTCTGCTCAAGTTCACTGGACAAACTCATAACCACAGCCAGCGTTCCATTTCTATGTTGTTGTTGTTGTTCTTTTCGTTTTATTTAATCGCTCGTCGGGGCTCCTCGTTCTATGTCCTCACTTTAAATAATGTGGTAGGACCTCGCGGCCCCCCACAGTACCCTTAACATAGGTAAACTTTGCTATCGGCGAATCCTCCTGTTCTGTTGGGTCGCGAGCACACGCCACGAGCGGAAGATCTTGAATTGATTGGCTAATTGGCCCCAGAGAATAAAGGTCTCTTAGCTACAGGTATCTTTACAGTCGTGTGATGTGAATAGAGTATCTGTCTCAGCTGTAGAAGAGAAATTTATGAAGTCCAGTAAGTCAAATCTCGTTAATGCGAACATCATTATAACACATTTTTCAGATTTACAAACATTTCAAAAATCCCTTCCAAATGCCTATTGGTTTCAATGCAAAAATATTTCAGTACTACGAATTTCAATATAGCTAATATTTTAGAATAACACACGTAATTTAAATGCTCTTATATGCGAACAACACCTCACTATTACGAATTTATATCGCAAAAAAACGGCCGAAAGCAACGATGGATGGCGAAAATAATTTTAAATTCCGGAAAGACGCGCATTTTGGCCGCTTAACGGCCCCCGCAATGACCAACCATCATCATCATCATATATCGACCCGGGAAATAAGTCCTAACCCTACCAGCATGGACATCGGCGGAACTGACGACTGACGACATCCTAAACAGCGTTCGTGAGCAGAACGACTGCAGCGACGAGAAGAACCCGAACGATGAAGACGAGGAGGCAACGGTCACAGATCAGCAGGAAGAATCGGTCTCCAACTCCGATGACCTTAGCGCAATCAGGAAGTTGCTCATATTTCTTACAAGGTGTGCTAGTGCGACCGAGGCCGTCCACAGTAAGGACGACGACATCGAATCGTTCGTCCTGCAAAGCCTGAGCTACACCTACCAGAAGATGATTTCGGATTTCTTTTAGTAACTGCCGTGTTCAATCGCGTGAGCGGTGCCAGTATAACCAAGGCCAAGGCCGTCAACAACGTGGACGACATCAAATCGTTCTTCCTGTAGCGTTGTGCTAGACCTATCAGAAGTTTTTTGATTTCTTTCAATAAATGTGTAGCGTTCAATTACGTGGAGAATTTTGTTTGGTGTGTTTCGGATAAAACCGAGCGTCTGGATATTCCTTTTGCAAAGGTAGGTCAGTTTTGCTCAGATATAATAACAATTTTCGAGTTTTTCACTATAACGATAATTTCAGAATAACGAGCGATTTTCGCGAGTCCGATGAAATTCGTTCTATCGAGATTTGACTCTAATGAGCATTCGCATTAAGGTAGCAATGCAGTTTATGCTGGACGTGGTAGTCCTTGGTAAATGTACACAGTAGCTGGCATCGTCGTCTTCTTCTCTTCTAGGAGTGGCGCCCGTGCGTGCCTCGTTACAGTACACCACACTCCTCCCTCACTCACGCGAAGTTTGAAAGATACCGTGGACGCGTCCTGGCACGCTCGGAACGTCTTAATTGTGTTGGAATAGATGCATGTTCATTTGGGACAGAAATTGCTATTCCGTCACTCGAAATACTTGGTTCTCCCAATGACGCATCCACTCTTGGAGGTTAACATGTTTCAGTTGGACGTTGCAACGGTGTTGTTGGAGTGGCTAAGGCTTCTTGTCTGTGTGACTGTTGAGGTGAGATCCTCCGAGTGGTCGAGTTTGTTTCCTGCCTTGGCCACCTCTGAGGTGAGGATTTCCGCTGGGGTGTGCTCACTTCTTGCCTAGGCGATGGTTGAGGTGAGACCCGCCGCTGCAACATGTCTGGCTCTGAACTGTAGTGTGCTGTAAATAATCTAGATGCTGTTTTCAGCTGCACTTTGTGTTGTTACAATGAAATGGCGCCACGTGGTTGACAGCGGCACGCGCTGTCTCTGAATTGGTGTACATATTGTAAATACAACCAGTTTTGATTGAAACTCCGAGCTGGCGTGACGTGTCTTCCTTTCCCCGGTGCGGCCTCTTGGTCCCCGGCCACCGACCATCTCGCGTCCCACGCGCCACGAAATGTAAGTCTTCCAGTATCTTTACAGGCCTTCCGAGGCGCTGTCTTTGTCGTAGCCTTTCATGTCTCTCTCCCCCTTTCATAGTGGCCCTCTGGGACCACTACATGAACTTTGTTGGGAAGCAGGCAGAAAAGAAGGCAGCGTCGGCGATGAGCTGGATTCAACAATACCCGATCCATTTACAGTAGCTGAAATACTAGCGCGTAGCTTGTCTATGTGGTGACGCCAAAACTGTCCTTGATTTGTTTCTGCAATGTAAGATTTTGGGCCTGTAACAGCTTCTATACTGCCAGGAAAACAAGTGGGCCTAGATGCAAAATTTTGGGCATACACCTCGTCACCTGGTTTATAGCTCCTCAATCTATCTACAGAAGGCTGATTCCTGTAGGAATCTTCATTTCGTGCACTGAGATCAGCTTCTAGGTCTGGGTGCAGTCGATTAAACGCAGTCGTGATCTGTCGTCCCATGAGAAGCTCTACTGGAGTCTTCCCGGTTGCAGAGTGAAGAGTTTAGTGTTGAGCAAATAACATTCTCGCTAGGCGCAGCGACGAGTCCTTGGAATTCATACGAAGAAGGTTCTTTGTTGCCATTTGTACCATTTTTTCGGCTTGTTCATTGGAGCTCGGATGGTAGGGTGTGACACGAATATGTCGGATTTGATTTTGGGAGCAAAACTCTTCGACGTCTGCTGACGCAAAATACGCTCCATTATCCGACACAATAACGTCTGGAAGCCCGTGCGTGGCACACAAAGCACGAAGGTGGCGCACGGTACACGACGTCAGCGGTACACGACTAAGTCCATCTCCATTAGTGAGCTCTTTTCCCGGACGATGATCTAGCTCCTTGTCATAGGCTGATGAGATCAGGCGCCATCGCAGCATCCGCGGAGACATGACTAGTGGCATGGGTTTGTTGTGGGCCATCAGTCCCAGGAGAGGTTTGTGGTATGTGTAGATCAAGCAATTACGCCCATACGGGAACTGATAAAATTGCTTGACCCCCATGACGATAGCAAGGGCTTCCTTGTCTATTGGAGCATATTTTTGTTCAGTAGAAGTTAGTGTTCGCGAGGAGTGGGTTACAGGGGCCTCTCGTCCATCTGTCATGGTGTGGCTAAGGACAGAGTCCACACCATACGGAGAAGCGTCACAGGCAAGCGAACGAGGCAGAGCTTCGTCGTAGTGCACTAGTAAGCTTAGTTAAACATATAAAATAGAGCAAAAAAGACAAGGACAAGAAGTATACAGGACAAGCGCTAAATACTTCTTATCCTTGTCTTTTTTGCGCTATTTTAAATGTTTAAGTAAGATGAACCAACTAGCCCAACAACGTACCCTACTACACTAGTAAGCTGTCGCTCTGGAGAAGCTGTTCTGCTCGGAAATATGCTTCGTTGTGGACCTTGCTCCACTGCCACCTTTCTCCGCTGGACAGCAGTTGATGTCGCGGCTCCAATACTCCGACGCGGTCTTGGAGGAAGCAACCGTAGAAGAATTCCCAAAAATGCTCTAAACTCGGTGATATTGCGTGGCGTTGGAGCATCGCGGAATGCTCCTATCTTTTCTTTGGTTGGCCGAATAGCACTCGAATTTATGTTGTAGCCTAGGTATGTGATGCTGGCAGAGGAGAAGACGCAGCTTTCCTTTTGCAAGCGAAGCCCGGCCTCCGAGAGTCGCCACAGGACTTCTTTTAAGCGTGCATCGTGCTCCGTGATAGTTTTCCTGTAATCAGAATGTCATCAAGATAAGGAATTACACCTCTGATCCCTGACAGAAGTCTGTCGATGAAGCGCTGAAACATCGCAACCGCAGAAGTAACTCCAAAAGCTAGGCGGCGTACGCGGTACAGTCCCTTATGCGTGTTTATGGTCATTAGATCAGCAGCCGCTTCATCCACCCGGAGCTATTGATATGCCTGAGCCAAATTCAGTCTTGTAAAGATGACGCTTCCAGCCAAAGTGGATCGAATGTCATTGATGGTTGGAAGCGGGTAGGTCTCAGCAATCACATACGGGTTAACAGTGCTATGGTAGTCACCGCAAAGACGCAGCTTGCCATTTTTCTTGATGATTGGCACGATTGGTGTAGCCCACCGGCTATCTCTGAAAGGCTCCATTATTTTCTGTTTTACAAGAATTTCTAGCACAGCTTCAATGGCAGGCCGAAGAGCAAACGGAACGGACCGACTCTTGAAGAACTTCGGCGTAGCGTTCGTTGCTATTGGAATTGATAGGGGCTCACCACTGTGGGCTTTTAAGTCTTTTGCGAAAACGTCGGGAAAAAGTTCAAGCAGCTGGGAGCCGCGTAAGGAGTTGACTCCAGTGACATCAAAGCCCAGACTAACAAACCAGTCGCGCCCGAGAAGGCTAGCCTTTCCTCCGCTGGCAACAAACAAGGGAAGTGTAGCGGTGTGGCCTCTAAATTCTACGTCAACTTCTATCTTCCCCAGTACGCTTAGGTACTGCTGTGTCCAGGTTTTTAGCAAGGGGTTATCTTTTGTCGATGGGGGAGGTACCCCAGCTCCCAGCATCTTGTAACTGTCCTCGCTGATGATAGATACTGCAGCTCCACAGTCCACTTCCATTGCCAGAGGAACTCCGTTGAGAGTCACCATCACCATGTACGGAGGCTGTTGTGTACGAGGTGACCGGCGCATCGGCACGAGCACTGAGCTCGCACCAGCCACGAGCACAGCGTTTGGACACTGCCATGTTGGAGACATTCCAATGAACCCGCTGCCGCACAGGCTCCGTTTTTGGACCTATTAAATGAAGTATGTAACAGAGACACAGTTTTATTTTCCAACGCATACACCTCAAATCAAGGTGGGTTTTCTACTTGACCTTTCTGCGGCGCGTGTGTTGCATGAGACTCGTTCGAACTTGCTTGTGGATGTCGTCGTTGCTCTCTGCCTTTGATCATGCAGACCTTCTCGATATGACCCAGCTTGTTACAGTAGCGACAAAGGACGCTTTTAAACCGACATTTGGATGTTGAGTGCTGACCTCCACAGCGAAAACAAGAGCTTGATTGCGTAGGCCTTCGAGGAGAGCTGCGCTGGACAGCATTGACGATCGAGGAGTCTAAACCTGAAGTTTCAGCACTTGTGTTTCTGCAAGGCTGAATTTTGGGCAACGATGATCTTGATTGCAGCTCTAGTGTTCCTTGCGAGGCAGCCTCGGCAGTGGTAACCAGCTCCACAGCACCCTATTGAAAATTCCATCAAGATACGTAATTTGGGACACTGACTGCCAGTCAGCAGCCCTAGTGGAACGTGCTCTGATGGTCCATGAGATGACGTCTGACTGCCACTGCCAAGAGAATTTTATTAACAGGGCAGCATTTATATAAGAGTAAAACTATACGCACTCCGGAGTGCATTTCGGACGAAATGGCTATACGCACTTATATATATCGCCAAATGCCTCGACAAAACAAAATGTTCGAGAAAAAAAAAAAAGCATGTCCACCGCGGATTGAACCCGCATCCACTTGCGTACAAAGCGGACACCTTAAGGCCACGGTCCCACTGAATGTGGCAGTTTAGGTACTTTTTGGTAGGTCATTACTCATCTCCTTTTAAGCACTGTTTTGTGGGATTGATGTCATTCGAAAGGCAATGCAATCCTCTTTCATTTGATATTATGTATGTATTGGTTTATACTGTTCATGCGCATTTGTAGCGTTGTGAATATGATGGCGCGGACCCTCACTTGCTCCGCTGGTTCATGTTTTACGAACGATTCATTAAAGATAACACGGTTCCAATAGAGCAGTTTTGTTAAGATGATGTCGGAGCAGAATGTAACGGTATACTTTTTTGGTATTTGCACTACTTTGTTTTTTACAGCTCTCCAAATATTGCCCTAAAATTGACATTTTTCAGCACAAATATACTTTTAATGGCAAGCGCTAGGGCAATGAAATTAGCTACAGATGTAGTGATTATATTTGGTAATATGCAGAAAAAAAATTAATGTTGTGTAATATTTTTTTGTTTAGATATTCTATATCAAACGTAGCACTTTTTTGTGCTTCGAGTCATCGTAATTCAAATGCCGCTGAGTAAATAATTAAACCATGGTAAAATCGTTTAGAACATTTAGAACTACAATAGTTGCCCAAGAGGTGGACGGTGGCTTTTTTTATTTTCAAAGTCATAACGCTCCGGGAGCCCTTCAAACTTACCTGTTTTTGACGCACATCTTTTTGGACATCAAACAGATTTATTGGCATCTAATAACATTTATTCTATGGAATAGATATACATTGCGATGTATTAGATTTTCCCAATGATCTTGCTTTGGTTTCTTGATAGTTGTAGAGCTTAGCTAATTTTAAAAACAATTAAAAACTGTTTGGGTGTTTTGTTGTGCTACCTGGCGGATGGCAGACAAAACTGCTGATTTCCAAGTTCAAACAATTTTCGAGGGCGGCGTTGGCGTCTGTATCATCATCAATCTCCGTGTCGTTTCACCTTCACATTTAGAAAATATATTTGAAGATTTACTATCGATAAATGAACGGTTTAAGTACTGGGTCAGGTTAATAAATCTAAGAGAAATAATTACACAAGCGTAGCGTGATATAAAGTTTTCATGTTTCGATATAATTGAAATCAATAAACTGATAAAGACGAAGAGGGAAAGAATACACCCGAGTTCACTTCATGCCTAGAGTCACTAAATGAGCTGCGTTTAAAGTATCGGCACACCGTTCCCCAAAATTGTTTTGGGCGCCGCCATTTGGGTCTTGCGCAGAGCAAACACAACTGCCGATCGTCATGATCCAAAAGTGCAACATCCTTTGCATTAGATGCGGTGCTAGGTGTACGAAGCAGCACGCATCAGCCAGAATAGCGATTCGGAATGCACGCTCTTTATTCGCTCGTGCCCCCGTGTCCGTCGTGCCTTTCTCTTCTTCCAGTGGTGCCATCGTTGGCTAGCTGCTACATCTCCTTTCTCAGAAAAAAAAAAAAAAAAAACGAGTTTAGAGATTTGTGTAAGTCTAAATATTGTGGTCATGTCCATATCGTTGTGGTGGCCTTCTATCCCTTGTTCCTCTGCGAAGCAGCGGACACGGCTGAGACTCAACTTGGCCATCGCTTACTGGCTCTGTAGCCTCGGAGGTCGTCTGTTGGGGGGATTGTGCCGCTGGTCTTAAGTGTTCGCGTGTCCTCCGAAGCACTTGGCCTTCCGGGGTCTGAATGTTGTAGGATCTTGATGTAGAATGGCCCACTACTATGGCAGGTGACCACGTATGCTTGAGGCTGTTGTAGACGGTAGTTGGAGATCCTGTTTCAATATCTGCTAGTGCTCGAGAGGACTTGTCATAGCTAGCCTTCTGTTGTTGCCTTATTTTTGTGAGGCGTTGTGTGACGGCTTTGGGCGGCACGATAACAGGTAGGTAATGTTCAAGCCTGGCGGGCAACAGCGTTCTTGTATGCCGGCTCATTAGTCTTTGTACTGGTGATTGGAGGACCTCGTCTCGTGGAGTGTTGCGCCATTCAAGAAGTGCGTAGTAAAACTCTTCCGTGTTCTCACTTTTTCTCAGCAATTGTTTTGCCTGCCTCACGGCTCGTTCGGCCATGCCATTTGATCGGGCATGGTAAGGGCTTGAAGTTACTTGGTCGATGTTCAAGTTTTTCAGGAACTGTTTGAAGTCGTGGCTCCCAAACGGCGGGCCATTATCACTTAAAAGTTTCGAAGGGAGTCCGTGTGTTGCGAAGGCCTTCAAGCAAAACTCTTTAACTTTGGAAGCTGTGGTGGTTTTCATTTCTTCAACCTCGAAGTAAAATGAGTAGAAGTCCACCATGATTATGAAATCCCGTCCCTCATGAGTAAAGAAATCCACACTAACATACTGCCAAGGCAGTGCTGGCACCGCATGACTCAAGAGTGGCATCTTGACATTTCTTGGCTTGTACTTTTGACATATACTGCAGTTGTCGTACTTGCCCTCGATGTCAGCGTTGATTCCTGGCCAAAATAGGATATCTCGAGCTCTTCTTTTCATCTTCTCCTTGCCTGCGTGTGCTGCGTGCAGCAGGTTGATGATCTTTTGCCTAATAGCTGTAGGTATGACAAGCTTGTTGGATCGGAGTACAAGTCCATCTTCTTCATGGATTTCCTCCCGGTATGACCAAAAAGGCCTTCCAAGTTGCGGCACTTGGTCTTTCTCTTCCGGCCATGCAGTCCGCGCATACTGACGCAGCAGTTGCAGTTGTGCGTCAGTTGCGGTTGCCTCTCGGATTTCTTGAAGGCGGTCTTGAGTAACTGATATGTGCTCTAACGCGTTTACTTGGAACTTTTCCTCTTCTTCCAGTGTTTCCTTAGCGGGAAAACGTGAAAGTGCATCTGCTAGCAGCAGTTCTTTCCCAGGTATATGCTTCACTTGCAACGAGTATTTCTGGAGAGCCATCTTCATTCGTTGTAGTCTCATCGGACACTGATGCAGTGGTTTGGTGAAAATAGCTTGCAACGGCTTGTGATCCGATTCTACTGTTACACACGGCTGTCCGAATATGTAATGGTGAAACTTGGTACATCCGTGAACAATAGCAAGCAACTCCTTCTCGATCTGTGCATACTTTGTCTGTGCTGTTGTCAGGGATCTCGACGAATACGCTAGTGGCTTTCCTTCCTGGGTGATAACGGCTCCCACGCCGTATTGACTTGCGTCTACTGAGAGCGTTATGGGCTTTCCTGGTGTGTAATATGCCAACACTGGCGCTTTTGTCAAGGCATCCCGCAGGTCTTCAAAGCTTCTTTGCTGTTGTTCTGTCCATACCCACGCGCTCTCCTTCTTTAGCAGTTCCCGCAGCGGTGCTGCTCGCTCAGAAAGTCGTGGTATGAAGTTAGAGAGGTATGTGATCATTCCGAGGAATGTTCGAAGTTCCTTGGGATCTCTTGGTTCTTTCACTTCTAGGATGTCTTGGATCCTGTCTGGATCCACGGTGATGCCGTCCCCGGTTAGTACTTGCCCGAGATAACGAACTTCTGTCTTGCCAAATTGACACTTTTTTGGGTTGAGTCGTAGGTTCACATTTCGACAGCGTTGGAGCAGGCGCCTAATGTTTTCATCGTGTTCTTGCTGGGTTTTACCCCAGACTAGTATATCGTCCATCACAACTGCTGTTCCGGGGAGGTCTTCCAAAATCTCGTTCATGACGCGCTGAAAAACTTCAGGAGCTGTGCATATCCCAAAGGGCATCCTTTTGAACCTGTACCTCCCATAGGGAGTACTCATTGTGCACAACTTCGAACTCTCTTCGTCGAGTTCTATTTGCCAAAACCCAGAAGATGCGTCCAGAGCCGAAAACACTTTCGCTCCGGCAATTCGGGTGGCGATGTCATCCATTGTTGTCATTGGGTAGTGTTCTCTTCTCAGAACTCTGTTCAAGTCTACTGGATCCATGCAGATGCGCACTTTGTCTTTCTTTGCGACAACTACCATGAAGCTGGACCATTCGGTCGGCTCCTTGACTTTCGTGATTACCCCTTCGTTCTCCATTCTATGTAGCTCGCGCTTGACCTTCTCCTGGAGAGCCACCGGTACCTTCCTTGCTGGGCGTACAACACCTTTGGTACCAGGGTTTACTTTCATGCTGTATGTAAACCCCCTGACTTTTCCCAGTCCATGGAAGACATCTGCATATGGTCCTGTAGGATCACTCAAGCTTGTAGCTGTTTCCTTTGTCCCATCGTTGGGTCCTTCTGTGACTGTAGCTATGCGTCTGAGCAATCCGAGCCTCTCACTCAGTTCTCCCGCCAGTGTCACTGGTACATCATCTTTGACCACAAAGAACTCCTCTTGGGTCGTTGAGGCTCCAGTTGACACTGTCAGGGTAACTCTTCCACACGCTTTTTTCTTGTGGCCAAAGAACGATGACAGTGTAGTGTCACACTTACGGACTTTTTTACTTGAGATCAAGCTGAGTAATCTCCTTGGGATTACGGAGCAATTTGCTCCTGTGTCGAGCTTGCAGCGTAGGCGGTCTTTTTCGATCTGTACTGTCTCACTCCAGCGGTCTTCTTTGTCTATTTTATTCACTGTTAGGTGACAGAGCAGATAGTCTTCATCGCTTTCGTCAGTGTCCTCGCGCTCAACTTGGCGGACTTTAGGGTCGTAATTTCTTCCTCTTTTTCCTTGGCGCTGCTGTCTGCTGTTAGATGACTGTGGACCTTTGCTGCAGCATTTTGCAAAATGTCCAACTTTGCCACAGCTACGGCATTGTTTTCCTGTAGCCGGGCATGCGCTCGTGCGGTGTACGAAACCGCAACAGCGGCATGTTGCTTGGTCTTTTCGCAGCGCCTGTATTCCTGGTGGGTCCTCACTTCGGTCATCCTCATTTCGGTCATACTCTCTGCGGATTTCGTTGAACTGCTCCTGCGTTCGTTCCTTTGTTCGGCACATTTCGAGTACTTTCTCAAAAGTGGGATTGTCGTTGATAAGCTTTTGCTGTAGCTGTTTGTCTTTAGTCCCGAGTATTATTCGGCTTCTTAACATGCGTTGTTCGACACCACCGTACTCGCAGTTTCGCACGAGGATCCTTAGCTCGGTCAACCACTCATCGAATTTCTCTCCGTCTTTTTGATCTCTCTTTCCAAAAACAAATTCGTGATACGTTAGGTTTATAGCTGGCTTCATGTGCTGCTCAAACTTGTCCTTCAGAACTTGTATGTTCTCTCTGTCGGCCTCGTTTTCGAATGTGAAGGTGCTGTAAATCCGCCTACCTTCCTCTCCGATGCAGACGAGGAGCGTTGCGGCTTGAACATTGCTTGGCTGGTCCTTCAGGTGCGTTGCCACCGCAAAGAGTTCAAATTCCGTGATCCACGTTTTCCATGTATTCCAAGGCTCGCCGGTTGGGTCTAGCGGCTGCGGCGGGGGCAACAGACAGGTCATGATGCTCGCTGTCTGCTCTCGTGGGCGTCCTTCGCGGTCTCCGGTCGCGTTGTCACAGTTGTCAGTTCTGGCTTCCTGCATAGGCTGGTCACTTACGTGCCTCGCTGACGATAAGTTTAGCCGCTGCCACCATGTACGAAGCAGCACGCATCAGCCAGAATAGCGATTCGGAATGCACGCTCTTTATTCGCTCGTGCCCCCGTGTCCGTCGTGCCTTTCTCTTCTTCCAGTGGTGCCATCGTTGGCTA